>VXAD01001114.1:260150-297688 GCA_013399195.1 Dicrurus megarhynchus
AAAAGAAGGAAAAAAAAGATCCAAAAAAAAAGATCCAAGTAAAAGTGATGATGAAACCCTGAAACATCCTGCCCAGAATTTCTGGAGTATGTAAGCACAAAACTTCAGCAATGGATTAGACAAATATCCCTGAAAGATCTATAGGAATCTCTTTTAAAGCAGGAGCATAGGTTTAGATTACCTTTTGAACCTTTTCAAAGGTTTATTTAAATTATTTTATTTTAAGTCATTCTTTTCAAAAGCACCTGTTTCAGAACAGATGAAGGACTGCAGAAGGGTTTTCTAAGATCAAATGGATGGGATAGATAATGGATTCCTGTGTGGGATAGAATGGCCCGCCACAGCATTACATTTCCCCTTCCATCCTATTGGTTTACGTACACATGATATTAAAAACATGATTTTATACTTAGGCTCTGGACTTCTGAGAGTTTTTAGATCTGAGCTGTTTCAATGTATTCCTGGTGCAGTCTAGGACACTTCACTGATGAAAACTAATTTTCTAAGTTTTGTCTTCAGAGTTAGGCAGCAACACTTCAGAGCATTAAGAAAAAAGCTTTTTCTCATTGACTCCTGAAATTATGGTCATGTGTTTAAGCTATAAAGATATTTAGAGACCTTAATATTTTCTTTCATATATAATAATTTTTCCACCCTGTAAAGCAGATATTGAGTTTTGAGTCACTTAAAAGTACTTGACATTATTGAATCTGTGGGCTGTTGATTTTTGCATACCTAATGAAGAGTCCCCTGCCTTGGTTTCAGTGGGATTTTGCCTAGAGAAAGCAAATTCAGGCTCTCAGGGTCTCATGGAGATGCTTAGGGTAGTCTGACACGACACAAGTCAGAGTCACAACTGACACATCTGCTTCCTGGCATGACATACTTGATTACTGCCAGTTCTCAGCTCCTCAGTCACTGTGCTTTGTAAGACAGTCTCATTTGTCAGACATCAACTGCAAAGAAAACCTCGTTAAAAAATTCTAGGGTGTATAAAGTATTCTGCAGTAATTTAATTGCTGTGTTTGTGCACATGTTTCTTGGGTGGCAGCTGTGGGTGTAACTTCCGAGTTTGAGGCAAGAAAACGTGACATATGGTTACACGCAGAAGGTGCATAGTGGGGCAAAATAGTTTATCTGAAAACAGAAATCCTGTTTGAGAAACTTTTTAGTGTTAACTGCTTTCTTCTATGAAAATGTGACTATATTCCTGATATCTCCACTGAAGCAGGAAGGTGGAAAGAACTTTAAAGAGGTGGAAAATGCTCTTTAAAAATGAAGTCTAAAATTTATCCACTAAATATCCTCTTACCAACGGACAGGAGGTCTGATGACACAGTGGAAGATGCAGCTATGCCAGATAAGATAAAAAACTAGCCTTCTCAGGTTCTTCAGTGCATAAAGGTAACTAGCACTTTTCATGTTAACTATGTTCCTCAGTTTAAAGCAATATTTACATTAAAAAGAGACTCTACACCTTCAGAAGTATTATTGAGCTGTGGCAGCCTGGAGACAGGAGACTCCTCATGTAATCGATATTTTTCTTTAGAGTTTGGCATCTTTGTTAGCAATGTTTCTTACTCAAAAGTATGCTTAATGCATTGTAGAAATAATATGCCTTATAAGAAACACTGTAAAACATATATATTGTGATAGCACACCCTTGGAGAACTTTTGTCAGTTTCTGATGATGTTTAAAAGAGGATGTTTTGCAGTAAATGGAGCTAGTCTGACACACAAGTCTAACTGCAATTTCCATTCTCGCTTGGTGGCCATAAAGACCACCCTGACTATTTGAAAGAATAACATTGCAGGTGTTTTAGATGTCATCATTTTTCTCAGAAATCACATCTTAATGTGAAGCTATTGCAACTGCAAAAGGATGGACTCAAGTCAAATTAATTGTATCTTCAAATTTGAATGCAATTATTCTGAAATAAAATGAAAAAATTGAAATAAACCACATTTTTAGTCAAAATTAACATGGTAAACAAATAAATATATGAGAAATAATTTTTAATATACATAGTTTATGAAAGTAACATGCAGTGTCATTGACAGCCTATTTTAACAGTCACAAAATTTAAAAAATATTTTGTTAAATACTTGGATTTTAAATCTGATTCTATAGGTATTTACATCAAGCATTCAAAATGCTTGTACTTTTCATATCATTAATTATAAATGTATCAGTTTGGTAAACCAAATGGCTTTACTTTTACACCCCTTTCACTCACATTGCAGAAAAAGAAGCACTCAATAGGTAAAAGGGGAAAGTAAGTAAAAGGAATTTATCTCATTTCATGGTGGAATCAGTAGGTTCCAGTTCTTTTCAGATACCAGCTAGAAAAACCCGCTTTCAAGATAGATAATTATTTATTGATACAGTGATGGAAAAGGTGATAGGAAGTTATAAAATCTTACAACCCTTCTGATGCAGGGAAGCCTGAGATATTGCAGCATTGGGCAGACCTCCAGTCAGGGCACCTAGAGCAGGTTACACAGGAACGTGTCCAGGTGGGTTTTGAATGTCTCTGGAGAAGGAGACTCCACAACCTCCCTGAGCAGCCTGTTGCAGTGCTCGGACACCCTTAGTGTAAAGAAGTTCTTCCTCATGCTGAGGTGAAACTTTTTGTGTTTTAGTTTATGGCTGTTCTCCTCATCCTCTCACTGGGCACCACTGAAAACAATCTGGCACCATCCTTTTGACACTCAGCTTTGAGATATTTGTGTGTATTGATGAGATCCCCTCTCAGATTACTCTTCTGTGAACTAAACAGGCCTAGCTCATAGGAGAGAGTTTCCAGACCCCTAATCATCTTAGTGGTCCTCTGCTGGAGTCTTGTGTTTCTTGAGAGGTGGAGACCAGAACTGAACACAATACTCCAGATGTGGCCACAGGAGGAGGATCACCTCCCTTCTCATTATCACTTAGATGATAAGAAATGAAAGTTAAATTTTAAAATACTTTCTCCCTGCCCCTGCCTTCTTCAGAAGCAGATCTGAAAAAGTCAGTACTCAGACCAACGACATAGATGAGAAACAAGGTATCTTCATCAGAGTGGTTTTTTTGTCTTTTTTTTGAGTAGGTCCAGTTATTCAAGGTACAGTCAGATGGAGCTGTACCTCCTTCACAGTCTTGGGACTGCTGCTTTGTTGGAAATGAATCATAGAGTGGTTTGAGTTGAAAGGGGACCTTGAAGATCACCTAGTTTGAACCTGCCCGCTGTGAGCAGGGACACCTTCCAATAGAGCAGATTGTTCACCCAACCCAGTCCCACCCAACCTCACCTTTGAACACCTCTAGGGCTGGGGCATCCACAACTTCCTGGAGCATTGTGTTCCAGTGTCTCACCACACTTACAGTAACGAATTTTTTTTTCCAATATCTAATCTAATCTAACCTAATCTAATCTAATCTAATCTAATATCTACTTTCTTTCAGTTTGAAGCCATTACCCTTGTCCTGTCACTACATGCTCTTGTAGTCTTGCCTCATCTTTCCTGTAAGTTCCCTTCAGGTACTAGAAGGCTGCAATTAGGTCACCCCAAAGCCTTCTCCTTTCCAGGCTGAACAATCCCAATTCTTTCAGCCTTTCCTCATAGGAGAAAAATCCATCCCTCTGATCAATTTGGTGACCTTCTCTGGACTAATTTCAAGATGTGAATGTTCTTCCTGAGTTGGGGAGGGGGTTTGAACCCCAGAGCTGGCTGCAGCTCTGCTGGTGGGGTGTCTCCAAAGCAGAGGGGCAGAATCCCCTGCACACATTGCCAGCTCGGCAGGGCTGCTCTTGATCTGTTCATCCCCCAGCCTGGATTGATGCCTGGGGGATACCCAACCCAGGTGCAGCACCTTGCGCTTGGTCTTGTTAAACCTCATGGGATTCCCATGGGCCCACTACTCTAGCTAGTCCAGGTCCCTCTGGATGGTGTGCAGGTCCATCTGGATGGCATCCCGTACTTCAGGTCTGTCGACTACAACACTCAACTTTGTGACACCTGCAAATTTGCTGGGGGTACGCTCAATCCCTTCATCTATGTCATTAATGAAGATATTAAATAACTCTGGTCACTAAGGACAGAGCAGGACCCCTAAGGGACACCATTTGTCTGACACCACTGATGCCTGTTGGGAGTTTGAGCCATTCACTACTAAGCTCTGGATGCGACCATGCAACAAATGCCTTATCCATTTAACAGTCCACCCATCTAATCCATCAGGCTCCAGTTTGGAGAAAAGGATGTTGTGGGGGATGGTGTCAAGGCCTTTACAGATGATCAGATAAACGACATCTATAGCCCTTCCCTTGACCACTGATGGAGTCACTCCACCATAGAAATTGTCTGGCTTGGTAGGCAGGACTTGCCCTGGTGAAGCCATGCTGGCTGTCTCAAATCACCTCCTTGTCCTCCATAGCATAGCCTCTAGGAGGATCTGTTCCATGACCTTTGCAGGCACAGAGGTGAGACTGACAAGTCAGTAGTTCCCATGTTCCTCCTTTCTACCCTTTTTTAAAGATGGGTGCAATGTTTCCCTTTATCCAGTCACCTGGGACTTCCCCTGACTGCCATGACTTCTCAAATATCAAGGAGAGTTGGCAACTACATCAGCAACTTCTTTCAGGACTCAGGGATGCACCTTATTGGGTCCCATAGACTTTTACGCACATTCAGGTTTCTCAGATGGCCATGAACCTGATTTTTGCTTACAATGAGGGACTTTGTTCTCCCAGTCCCCATCATGCTGTCATCTACTTGAGATGTGTGGGAAGAGAGGGTGCCATTGAAGACCGAGGCAAAAAAGTTAGAAGTACCTTAGCCTTCTCCTCATCTGTTTTTATCTGTTCACCAGCATTGTTTATCAGAGGGCATATACCTTCTTTGACCTTCTTTTTCTGATTAACCTACATGTAGAAGCCCTTTCTGTTATTTTTTGCTTTCCCTTGCCAGGTTCAGTTCCAGTTTTGCATTGGCCTTTCTCACCCCCTCCCTGCACAATTGTACTTCTCTGTACTCTTCCCAGGTTACCTGTCCTCGTTTCCACTGCCTATGCTCCTTGCCCTTTAGTTTGACCAGCAGTTCCTTGCTCAGTCATGCCAGTCTCTTGCCTTCCTTGCCTGAAATGAACTCCTCATTCATAAATGCATCCTCAGAACTTTCTGTTACACAAATGCACAGATATTCAATTCCCTTCCTCCTTATCAACAGATACATGCAAAATGATATGATGTCTAACACACAGAAGGGGAGGGAATACAATATATTACTGAAATTGTTGAGTCTATTAAAATGTTCCTCAGTATGAAAACTATAGCCCAAAATAATTTACCCTGCACAATGAGTCATGCATCCTGCTTCCACCCCTGAGTAATAGCAGGATGTGGGGAAAAATGTGTGCTACCTACTTAAGGAGAATTACGAAAAGATTAATTTAAAACTGCAGCATCTTGCTACTGCAGACTTTAGTATCACATCATATTAAATCAGTCAGCCAGCAAGCTCTGCTGCTAGACATGCCTTCAATGCAGGCATTCGTGCCTCTCTACCTTCTGATGCTGAATGCATCTTTCATACTGCAATTTAGAAAATGATCCCTGGTAGTGTTTTATATCTGAGGACTCAGTTCAGACAGGCTTTTGTCTAATAACAGTGTGGCCACACAAAGTATGATATTAGAAATGTCATCTTAAATTACTAAAGGGTCAGCTCAGAATAAAGCTATTGTCATCACTGCTAATCAAACCCTGAAGTAGAACTGGAGTAACACTGGAAATATTAAATCAGATTTTTTTCCTAAAATGATTTGATTTGACTCTGCTTATGTCTCTATTCTATTCTCTCTCCACAGCTGCTGACAAGAATACAAATAGTGTGTGCATCTCAAAAAAAACTAACATACAAAGCTCTGTAAAAATAGAACTGAATAACCGCATCACCATTTGAGCATGGTAACATCATAACTAGACACAAACTCATGAAAAGAGATTTTACAATTATACAAAGACATCAAAATATAATAAGATATGGTGATATGGAGCTAAGACACCCAAACAATGTAAACTCTACATTGCAATGACCCCGTATAATAGCCATACCTTTAAATTGCATTGTATTAATTTAAATTATATCCATTTCCCACAACAAAGCATCACAAAAGCTTTAGAATAAAACTGTTGTTTTCAGATATAGGACAGTAGTTGTGATTGGTTTAATTAGCTCTGTTGTTTGGCTATCCAAACAACAGTTTGGACAGATTCAGAGTTACTGAAGTGGTGAGATGATATTTTCTTTGCCTTATATGAGCATTAAATTTGCTTGCTATTAACTACATAGTTTGTTTACAAACTATTCTTCCTCAGATATAAGTCTATGAATAAGATAATTATGTAGACAAAATGAATGGAATGTAAATTCCTTTTGAAATAATTAGTGAGTGTCCTGGTTCTGGCCAGGACAGGGTTAATTTTTGCAGTAGCCAGGGAATGGCATGGTTAGGACCCAGAGGTTACTCTATACTACCTGACATCATTGCCAGGAGCCGGGAAAAGGGAATCTCATCCAGGGAGAAGGGGTCCCTTCCAAGTTGGTGCAGCATGACAGAAGGAGCAACACGGCATTGCTGCTTCCATGTGAATAATTCCCCTCTTTCTTGTATGCTCTGTCATCAGTATTGTTTCTGTTACTCTTATTCTTCATTTTCTTTTCTCATTGCTGTTTCCAGTAAATTGTTCTTATCTCAATCTGTGATCTTTACCTTTTATGCCTCCAGTTCTCCTCTCCACCACAGAGAGGCAGGGGGAGGAGGAAGTGGGAGGGAGAAGTGAGAGAGTGGTATGTGATTTCAGTGGGAGCACTAAACTGGAGAGTACCATTCCTAAAGCATGACAATGAGAAAGAACACACTGTAAGAACCCTTTTATTTACATGGAAATATTTGGCCTTCGCAAAGTTTCTAATTAATTTAAAATGGAATATTTGAAAAAAATAATTTTTCATGATCTGCATGAAAGCCCAGAACCAGAAAGGTGCTATTTAACAGGGACACTTTTTTGTATATAATCAAGGTGTGAAATCTTCTCTTCATCATGGTTAGATTTAAAAAGTGAGATTTCCCCGTTTCAGTGTGTTCTCTATGCTCTTCAATCATCATATAATGTTTTGTGTTGACAAAGTTAAATAGTTCATTTAATGCTACAAACTTTCAATGTTCTCTGTCAGAACAATAATGCTAATACAGCAGCTATGCAATCAACATAATCAAGTGTTATTAATGGCATGGAAAATATTCTCTTTATTAGACTTCTCCAATTAAGATGAAAATATTATGATTGCCTAAGGTACTTATGCTTTAGTCTAAACTTCCCTTTGCATGCAATATTCTAAAGGGTACTGGAAGGTGAATGAAGAAAGACCCTTTCTGATATGATGCATTTTCTCATATGAAAAAAGTGGGTTTCAAGTGACACGTTTAGATTAACTCTTTTACTTTTGGTAATCTGTCACTGAGGAAAAATGTATCATAGAGCAGTAGAAGACTGGGGAACAGCGCTAAAAGAAATGACAGGAACATCAATTCTGAGAAGTTTTAAGAAATATTAAAAAAAACCCCAGAAATAAAATACCTATCAGACCCAGCTATCTATGACAGTCTGTGTAAGGTCCTGAACCTGTCTTGGGACAATTCCAAGCACAGATACAGGATGGAGGAAGAATGGATTGAGAGCAGCCCTGAGGAGGGGGATTTGGGGGTTTTGTTGAATGAGGAGCTCAACATGAACCAGCAATGTGTGCTCACAACCCAGAAAGTCAACTGGATTCTGACCTTCATCAAAAGCAGTGTGGCCAGAAGGTCTGCTCCACTCTCATGAGCCCCCACTTGGACTGTTGTGTCCAACTCTGGGATCCCCAACAGAAGAAAGAAATGCCCACACTGGAGTGAGTTCAAAGAAGGGACCACAAAGATGATCATGGGGCTGGAGCACCTCTGCTATGAAGAGAGAGTTGGGGTTATTCAGCCTGAAGAAGAGAATGTTCTGGGGAGACCCTGAGCAACCTTCCAGTACCTAAAGAGTGCTGCAGGAAAGGTGGAGAGGAACTTTCTGCAAGGACATGTAATGACAGGAGGAATGGCTTCAAACTGAAAGAGGGTAGATGTAGATTAGATATTAGGAAGAAATTCTTTACTTTGAGGCACTGGAACAGGTTTCCCAGAGAAACTGTGTATACCCCTGGCAGTGTTCAAGACCAGGTTGGATGGATGTGGCTGTGAGCAACTTGGTCTAATGAGTGGCATCCTTGCTCATGGCATGGGGTTTGGAAATAGATGATCTTTAAGGTCTCTTCCAGGGACTATACTTCCAGCGACAGGGCATTCACAGCTTCTCTGGGCAACCTCTTCTAGTGCCTCATCATCTTCTGAGTAAAAAATTTCCTCCTAACAGCTCATCTAAAACTCCTCTCTTTTAGTTTAAAACTCTTCTCCCTTGTTCTATAAATATCTACCCATGTAAAAATTCATTATCCATCTTTTTTATAAGATCCCTTTAAATACTGGGAGGATGTACTGATGAAGATGTAAACATGATAGGTTCCAGGGCAGACCCCTACAGTACTTTGCTCGATACTAGTCATAAGGTCGAGTAGATCTTTTAATGATGACCATCTGAACCTTTAATCTGGTAATCCAGTCTTTTAACAACCTACTTGTCTACCCATCCAGACTGTGAATTGCAACTTGGATACAGACCCACTGTTGAAATATGTCTCCCATGCTATTATATAGACATTTGTGAATTTATGAATACCAGGAATACTTATAGTATACAATTAATGTTTAGTTTGTAATATTTGATGCAGTTACATTTACAGGAGCTTGTAGTTTCCCTTTTTTTTTTTTTTTTTGGCAGGGGGTGGGAGTCAAAGGCAAATAGCCGAGATTTCTATGATGCTTACATTCTGAATATGCAGTCTGTGACACAGAGAGGTTCTCACAGGTTTATAGTTGCCTAGTTAGTACTCAGACCGAAACACAAATTGAGTGTGGCTGCATGTATCTTTTGAAAGCTAAACCAAGACAAAATATATGCCAGGACAAGCCCAAGCAAGTCCTGAGACCATGCCGCATCAGGTGACAGACTGTGTCCTTTCTGTAGTAACAGGGTAGCATCAAATTTACTGGAGGACACACATGGCTTCAGAATGACTCGGGCTTTCATCTGGTCATGTCAGAGGCAAAGGAAGATGCCCTTCCCAGATTTTCATCTGCAGGACATGCTGGAATTCATAGGGCACAATGCGGATGCCCCAAGTGACAGTTAAACACCCTGAAAAGATGCCTGGCTTGAACTTAAGCACTTCCACATATTAGGAGTGACATGTTAGCAATTCTTCTGTATTTTGGTATGCTTAATTCTCAAATGTTATGCACAGAGGTTTGTTTTTCCAATGCAGTAATCATCTGGAAAGAACATTCACTCCCAACGATGAAAACATAGTATGAATTAAATTCTGCTTTATACTTTTAATTACAAATGCGACAAACAATAATGACAATCATCAAGTTGATTTGGAGTTCCATCAGTGAAGTGCAAATGAGAAACATACGGAAAATACAGTTTAAATTCCCTTTACTATGTTGCACATCTCTGTCACCTGTCAAGGAACAGCAAAATGGACGATACAATGCACATTCTAAATTCTGCTGAGCTGAACAGCAATATCTCACCCACTCCATATCTTGCCAGCTGCAGGAGGAGCAACAGTGAGTAGCAAGTAGGTGGAAAAGGATCAGCTCATGACAGTGATGGAATTCCATGCCACTGTTCAGTGAGATCTGGTTTTGAGAGACCTTTCACAGGTAAGCTTTTACCCAGAATAAACAGATAGACATTTAACCTTACAGCTACAGACAGAGATTGGTTTATGCTTGGCCTTTCCTTCCAGATAACTGAGCCATGAAGTATTTTGAACTGCCTTGGATGAAAGAACCAAGAGCCCTTGGAGATGACATAATTTAATTAAGAACCTGTAGTTTCACTTCTCTACCTGTAGCAAGCAAAAAAAGCCCCTATTGAATGAGTGGCATACTAAATACAGTATGAGAATTAAATGAGCATTGACTATTATTGTCCTTGGGTATGGGCATTAAACTGAGTTATATGCATGATGAAAAAGGTGTGGGTTCATTTTAGGTAGGATTCATTTAACTAAACTACAGTGAGTACATCTCATCTACAGTTATTACCCCTGGGACTCCCATTACTGTCAATAAAGTGCAATAGACACCTTGAGGAGGCACTTTATGTCATGCTAAAGTGCATGCCTGAAATAGACTGAGTAATGCCCCAAAAAGTTTCCCACTCAAGACAAAAATGAAAAAGTTTCTTTGCAGGTAACATGTAATTGGGTATAAAAACACATAGGCAACTACTAAAAATTAATATCCTGCAAATTCAGACTGGCTTTCCACACAGAAACCACACCTGTTGCTTTTCAAATGTGTTCACACTCACAGCAAGATTTTTCATAAGAGTTGTCTCAGTCTCAACAAGGAAACTGAATCCAGTTCACTCCTAAGTGAGTGGGGGAACCGGTACAGGGGTTCCAAGTTATTGCTGGAGGACAGTCCAAAGTTGCCAAAGAATTCTACTGTCCTGTGTGAGGGGGAAAGGCAAGGAGGGCATGAGTGGAATGGAGAAGAGGGCAGGAGACTTTTGTGAGGAGATTTAAAGTCATTCATGGAGATGAGAAAGATTACTCTGAAAGGTTGTTTCCATTTATTTTTCTCATAGTGTCACTCTCATTGCAAATTCTCTTTTCCCATGATGCTCCTGTTTTCACAGTTTTTCTGATTGGGTTGCCAGTTTTTATGGGAAAGCAACTTCTTTCAGCTCTGGTAGGAAAAAGCTAGTCTTGCTGCCTTCCTTTTTGTGCCATGGAGAAGCTTTTATTAGGACTGCTTAACAGGTATGTTGAGGTATCACGAGGAATATTGAGGGCAGTGCTGCTTTTACTTAGACTGGTGCTTTCCTCCCATGTTTTCTGAGCTTGAAAAATCTCTATCCCAACACTATGCATAGGGCTCCCTCCAACACTGTTGCTGTGAGCTCTAAAATATTAAGGAAACAAAACCACATTCTGAGAAATCCTATAAATGGATTTTAATGTGGAGTGAATACTTTCAAGCTGCTGTCTAGTACTGACTCAAAAAGAAAAACACTTCTACTTAAGTGGTGTCAAGAAGGGGACTTGACATTAAATACTAATTTGTATTTCGTATATATATATACATACACACATTATTTTGTATAATAATGTAAATACTAAGCTATTTACATTGGTTAACAGCCAGCTCCCGCTTTTGTGGATTTCAGACAGGTGTTTGTTGCCCCTTGCCATTACTGAAGCAGTATGAATGATAAGGGCCAAGAATTGGACCTTGGTCTTCACCCCACAATGTGCAATTTTGTTTACTTTATTATAAAACATTTTTTATCATTAATTAATTTGAAATCTATATCTGACCTATGACCTCTTTCAAATTATTGCTTTTGACAGGGATTGTAGAGATTTCAAAGGCATTGGAATTCTACAGTATTTCCATTTCTTAATATCAAACTGGGTTTTTTAAAATACATTGAAGGTTCAGGATATGCAAGTCCAATGCAGTGTCCCTGATCAGAGATGAACATAATTATGTACAGCTAAGTCTTCTAAATACTCTCTCTGCTTGATTATGTAGCTTTTGGCTGATGTCTTCAGGCTGAAATACAAAATCAATGCTTCATATTCTAGCTTTCATGTCATATTACGTTGCTTTATGCATGTTGCATAATAGTCTGCTACAAGTAATCACAATACAGTAAGCTTTTGCTATTGCAGGTATTGGTTATTAATTCCTAATATTTGTGATGGGAAATGTTAATGAAGCATTGCTATTCTTGCATTTGTTTGAATTTTATACAGCTAGTATATTGTTCTCTTATCCTTGTCCTTTAGCAGCATTGATGGCAGCCAAGGTTATAGTTTGAAGATTACAGAGTATAAGAATTATATACACTGATGTAGAGGCAATATTGCTGCTCCAGCTAAACTAAATAATATGGAGTAATAAAGGTAGCATTTTCTTTGTTTTTTCTCTCCATCTGTGGTATTCAAATGAAAGAAATTTAATTTGAATTGTCTCATTGCAACTATAAATGTGCTGTGGAAAGTCTATGCAAACATCAGTTGCAAAACAGTGTCTGATCTGCAGTAGCATTACACCAGGTCTGCTGAAAGCTGCAGTGAAATGAACATGCAAATGAAGTCCCAAGTTAGGGAATATCTGCCTGTGTGCTGCCTGAATTCAGCAGGATTCTAATATATGCACAGAAAATTTGTTGGACTAAAGTTTGCATCTGCCATAACAGTAGATCAGTGCCCTCTTACTACAACGTATAATGTTAAAAAGAAGCCTGAAGGCTAAATGTAGTAAAAAAATTGGATGTTTTTAGTTAAATTACTTGTTATCCCACCTGGACTGCACCTACAGCAGCAGAGAACTTTCAAGTTTTGCAGAAACCTGAAAGGCCTCTTCCTGCTGGGACCTGGACACATAAAGTGGAATTAAGATTAAATTTTAAAATATTTTAAAATACTCCGCTCAAAGTATTTCTGATTGATGAAATTCAAATTTGATACCTTTTCAGAGAGGAGTACACATTACAGGATAGCATAAACACACTTATTAAAGATTGTGATTATAAATCAATTTACTGTCTTCAAGTGCCAGGCAATTAAAAGCTTTCTATTTAAAACAATTATGTAAGAAGCCTATTGTAAAAATCATGGACTTTTTGAAAGACCTAACAGATAGCTTTCTGATTTGAAAAAAGTAAAAATAGTATTTTTGTATCTGGACTTTAACTACAAAGCAACAGGACATACCTTGATTTTATTGCTGCAATTACTTTCAGTTTCTAGCCTATGAGGCCTTGAAAGTACCATCTATGTCATCTACCAGCAGTCCTCATTAACTGGAGAAGTTCCAGCAGACTGGAAATTGGCAAATGTAACTCCCATCTACAAGAAGGATTGGAAGGATGATCCCGAGAACTATAGTCCAGTCAGCCTGACCTTGGTTCAAGGCAAGATTATGGAGCAGCTCATCCTGAGTGCCATTACACAGTACATGCAGGAGAACAAGAACATCAAGCCCAGCCAGCATAGATTTATGAAAGGTAGGTCCTTTTTGACCAACCTTTGATCTCCTTCTACAACAAAGTGACCTGCTTGGTGGATGAAGGGAAGGCTGTGGATGTTGTCTGTTTGGACTTCAGAAAAGCATTTGACACAGTTTTCTACAGCATTCTCCTGGAGAAACTCACTGCTCATGACTTGGACAGGTGGACTCTTCTATGGGTAAAAAACTGGCTGGATGGCCAGGCCCAGAGAGTTGCAGTGAATGGAGCAAAACCCAGCTGGTGGCCAGTTGCTACCAGTGATCCCCAGGGCTCAGTTTTGGGCCCAGACCTGCTCAATATCTTTACTGGTGATCTTGACATGGGACTTGAGTGCACTCTCAGTAAATTTGCAGAAGACACTGAGCTCGGCAGGAGTGTTGATCTTTTTGAGAGTGGGAAGGGTCTGCAGAGAAACCTGGACAAACTCTGTCAGTGGGCTGAGGACAACTGTAGAGGGTTCAATAAGGTGAAGGGTCCTGCACTTGGATCACAGCAAACCCCATGCAGTGCTACAGGCTTGGGGTCTGAGCCCCTTACTTTAAAAAAAGACACTGAGGTGCTGGAGTGCGTCCAGTTTAGGGCAATGAGGCTCATGAAAGGACTACAGATACATACAACACTACACTATTTCTTACTGTGTCTCATATGCAAAACACATAATGATAGCATTAGGTGGGGGGCTGAGTGTACCACTCATTTTGTTTATATGCTTAATGATAGTCATAAGCTCAATTAATATATATAAAGGAATTTGTGAGTAATAACTTATCCCAATATTATATGAATCACATAAGTCTTCTGACAAATAAGATTGATTTTTAAATAAGATTCATTTTTAAATAAGCAGAATCCCATATATTTGCACTATTTTCTATATAGTACTAATTAAAGATTAATTTAACATTCTGAAAGAGAACCTTAGTTCTTTATATTGACCATGAAAGGCAAGAAGATTTGAAGTTCTAGAAAACTAAAAAAAATCTTTCAGAGAACTACCTTTTTTCCTTGTTAAATCAATTGCCACTTGAGTAGAGTCCTATTATGTCATGGATTTTGTTCATGTTGCAATGGTATAAATATTTGGAAAAGTATGTACATTGATGTAATTTTCTAAAGTAGTTTCTGAGATCAAGCAATTCTGAATTCTCCTATTATGTTATCCTTCATGAAAAACAAAAGAAAATAAAAAAAAGAAAAATAAATCCTTGGCTTGCTGCTTAGAAACAAGAAGGAAAAAGTCTCTCTTGATTTATCAATTTAATATGGCTAATAAAGTTGTAATTTTTTCCGATTTGTAGTTATGGTCCTCATTTTTATATAGCATGTTGATTTTGCAGCAATATTTTATTATGTTTTAGTCTAGAGATGTCTATTATTGACTTTCCTACTTGTTGATAAAGTGGATATATTGGTGTTGGATAATTTTTATTTCTTTCATTTGTTTCCTGCATCATTCATAAGTTGTTTTTGGAAGATACTGCTCCCTGTAATGACAGTTTATCTTGTGAATTTAGACTGTGTCAGCATTGACAGTGTTTTAGGAAGGATATACTGCTCTTAAAGGCATGTCAGTGACAGAAAAGATACTTTTGTTGTTCTGGCATTTAGTGTAACTGTAGGTATGCAAGGTTCTTCACTACTCAGAATCCTCCCTTGTGTGTTATTTGCTTGTTTTGTCTCTTTCCTTCCAGGAACAATTGGACTTCAGCTAGACTGAAGTATGTTCTTTCTTTCAAATACCATTTTCAAAAGAACATATTAATTGCTCTTAATCAAAAGCAATTTATGTATTATGAAGGATCTCAAAAAATTTAAACACGTATCTACTAAATGCTTTTGCATTTGTTATGCTTTTCTTTTCTCTTTATTTACTTTGTCAGAATCAGATTTTGACAGAATTTAGATCAACCATATTCAAATTATCTTCATCTGTAATTGACACCAGGATGTGGTGTCTTGTTCTTTTTCCCTGTTTTCAGCTGCAGTGGGTGTAACCTCCAAGGGATAACAACAAGCAAAAGAGCAGTGCTAAATCCTCAGACCACCATATTTGCAAAATGGCTGCGTGTTTGAATCCAGTTGTTTTCATGGACAATTTCAGCACTCTAAATTGCTCAGTGGTAACTTGAATAATTACGTAAATACAAATCTCTTTCAGCATACAGAGTACTTGGGAACAATTTCTGCATTCCAAATTTGTTGCTAATGCTAAGACACTGGACTGTTTTTATTCTATGACTGGATGTTTTTCAGGCTTATAGGACATTTAAAATGGCAAAAAAGAACAATTCTGTTTTGGACATTTGCCCTAATACAAACTGCACTCCATGAATATTTATAAGGCTTCTTTTTCTATGACATATTTAGAATGACTATTGCCTGATAAAAATATTTTGTAAAGAGAATCAAAGAGGTTAAAATGCCATCATAGAAAATCTGCAAAATTTCCTGTCACTATAGGTTAACAATACCTCTCTGCAATATTTGACTATAATTATAAGATTACAGGATTCTGACCAAAATGTTTGATGTTAATTTTCTGAATTCTGCCCTCAATGGCTATTTCATTTGTGGCTTAGCTTTTGTCAATGTATTCATATTTCTCTCTGTCTTTTTGCTAGTTTTTATGTCTTCTGGTTGACATAGAAGTCAAGAAACTGATTTTTTTTTTGCAAATTAGTTTAGTGTGGTTTAAAATGTGTTGATAACTTTGCCCTTTTTATTCACTTAACTTTCTGATTTATTTGTCAGGGTTCTTTTAGTATATGTTGTGTATACATATAGCTTACTAGATTTTTTTGAATAAACTTAATACTTTAAATTATAATTGGGAAAATCAAATGTATGCATGAAGAGCTCAGGAAAGGAGCTCTTTTTTGAAAAAACAGAAATACATCTACTTGTATTTAGTTACCGATTTTGTTGAAAATGCATTTAGAAATCTCCAGTGTTATATAATCCAAACATCCATGATTTTGACAAACTCTTGCATCATATAAGCTAAACTATTTTATTTCTGAATGAACATGGTTGCTATCCAAGCAAAATTAAAAAAAAAAATTGTATGAGGTTCTTGACAATAAACAAATACTTTTTTAATGGTTTAAGATAGTTTGTATGTTTTAATTTTTAACCAGCAATGAATCAGAGATCCTTATCCTTGTTTCTAGGCAGGAATATCTATCTATCTATCTATCTATCCAACCATTCACATATGTATGTATGTATGTATGTATATGTATACACAGACATAAAGGCACACATGGTAACCCAGATTTACATGAGCTCTAGTGATGAAGATAACTCAGTCCGTGCTGCAGCTGTAGCCAACTTCAGTTAACTTCAGCTTCAATTTTTGTCATTGGAAAATCTCTCCATGCTGCTCCCATGCAGTCTTCCACACTGCTTTATTTTTTGCGCTGTTTGATATGGACACAGAGAAAGGATAGTTTCCTTATTTAATGAATCCCGTTTTCTGTCTGAAAACTATTATGTTACATCCTGTCTTTCCATAAATACAATGACCAAAACAGCACAGCACTTCAGATGATGTGTTGCTGGTACATAGTAGAGGATCAGGCTGTTTCATGGGTTTTATATCCCATTTTATTCATGTAAGTATGATTTTTTTTCCTTCCACAACACCATGACTTTGCAATTCCATGTTCAATTCATAGCATAGGATAGTATTTATTCTTTTTGTATTAGAACTGTTACTTGTGTTTGTGCCTCAGTGCTTCTTTGCATGATTTTAGTATTCTTTATTTGTCCACACAGAACAGCAAATTTAGGAAGCATATGAAAATACTGAATAATGTTAGACCTAGGACAGAACCCTGGAAAGCCCTACTTGACACAGCCTTCATTCTGACAGTGAAACATTAATATTGTCTCTAGTCCGTATTATTTTCATCTAGATTATGTCTCCCAAGGCTGCTTATGAGAATGTCTGTCAAAGCCTTGCTCAGGTCAGGATATTTGTAATCTACTTTTTCTTTTCTATTCACAAGGCCTGCTGCTCTCTACTAGAGAGAAATTATGTTTTGGTTGACACAATCCATTCATGACAAATCCATATAACTTGTCACTCACCTCCTTATTTTCTTATGTCTGCCACTAGTGGTTGTTATAGCTCCTAGTTGGAGCAGAGCTATGATTTGAAAATTGGTGCAGAAGAGCAGTAAAGATATTAGCCTTCCTGTCATTTGTTGTGGTTAGCAGCAGCAGACTGACCTTTTCCTCTGTT
This sequence comes from Dicrurus megarhynchus, assembly GCA_013399195.1. Classification (NCBI taxonomy): domain Eukaryota; kingdom Metazoa; phylum Chordata; class Aves; order Passeriformes; family Dicruridae; genus Dicrurus; species Dicrurus megarhynchus. Next base: position 277,620 of record VXAD01001114.1, read on the forward strand.
TTTTCTCTTGTCTTGTACTTGACATTCTCTTTGTCCTTTGCTAATTGCTGCTCCGTTTTTTTTCCCCCCCCTTTCTATGGTTCTCATTTTTACCCTATATGTTCATGCTATACTTTCATGTTCATTCTTATTAGACTGGCCTGGTTTTTCTTTTTTAAATCCATGAATGTTCTTCATTTGGACAAGTAGGTCCCTTATGATATTTTCTGTCTTTCCTCTTCAGGGAAATAATTTGCACTTGAGACTTTTAAGTCTTTTTTTTTAAAGAACTGCCAGATTTTTTAAATATCTTTTCTGCTCGGACTAACCTCTCATGATCTGGTCCAACAATTCAATGAGTTTACTGAAGTCTTCTGTCCTGAAATCCATTGGTTTTACTTTGCACATTTTTATGCTAAAAAAAATTTGTTTGCTACCTTATGACTCCTTCTATCTCAACATTGTACAGTTTGAAAGTGAAAAGAAGCCTGAAAGATTTTTCCCTTTGATGGTTATCTCCACCAACAGTGGCCAAAAGTACATTCACCAACTTGTTTGGTATACATCTCTTCTTTTGCCAGCTGCGTGTCAGGTTAGCTGGGCTACAACTCTGCTAATTGCTTAAAAAAAGCTGCACTCTGTTTTTCTGGGTTTAATATAAAACTATATCAGACTCCCTTGCTAGGTGGAAACTACAATGTTATATTTTTAAGCAATAATGAAGAACATTCTGTGTTGTACCTATATCTGTATTTTGGTCCCCAGAGTAGGCTATAATATGCAAGCAAACATTACTTTTGCTGTTCCATGTTTAGCACGTTATATGCTCTTTCAGTAAAGTCCTATTATTGTAAATTGAATATGGCACTTGCCATAACCAAACTTGTAAAATATAGATTCCTGCTCTGATTATATAGAAAGACGTCAGGCTCCACTGCTTACTTCGTTTAAAAACCTTGTTTTAGTATGCAGGCATTTATGGTACTTGGGAAGCCAACCCTGTACATTCCTTCTTGGCCCTTCTTTGGCTCTGTTGTGCATATTCATAATGACTCTTGGTAGATTCAGCCACTTCTACCACTTCTCTAGAGCTGGATATTTAGAAGCCTTTGCAGGTATGCATTTTATTGTCATGATTGTTATGTTGTTGACAGCAAGAAACTCAAGACATTATTCTATTTCCAATGGTACAAATATGAGCTATTACTGAACTCTCTGAGGCTTTTTCGGGTTTATGACCTTTATCCCTGTGTTTCTATCAGCAGTAATAACAGCACAGTGAATGATCCAAAGTGCATGGAGATGGCAGTAATGGAAGAAAGAGATGAAGATTAGAGGGGGACAAACACTGCCCCTATATGACATTAAGTGGCAAACCCTCCAATTTGGCTAGAAACGGCACACTTTCTTCACACTGTGTATCCCCTTATATAACCCTGATGCCACTAAGCTGTTTTCTGATAACAATAAAAAATCCCGTTTAAAACCAGCACCAAATTGTCATTCAGATGAAAGGAGCATTATCCTGTTCTTCAGTGGAAAGGTCCTGTTTCTCTGGTCCTTCTCAGTAACAATTTCAAAAAAAGGTACACATACCTTCATGCCTTCTGTTAAGCAGACAGAAAAGAAGCTCTGTAAACACAGGGATTTACTGGTAAATATGCTGAGGGAAGTCAATGACTTTGATAATAACCACTTCATATGATGCATTGCCGAAATAACAAATGTAACATAAACTCTCTTGACAATCCAAACAATTTGTTTAACAAAGCCATATAGGTTAAGAGTATTTAATGAATAATTTTGTGCTTTAAATTGGTTGGAAATAAATGGCTCATGCACTACATTTTTTGATTTGTTTAATGAAAAACAAAAACCCGGCCTTTATTTTCAAAGAACTGTAGCTATCACTTTCATGTTTTTAAAAACTGCAAGAACATCTGGGTTGGCATACAGACTACAGCTTTGGGTTTGTCTTTTGAATTGATCCCAATGTGACTGCTTTTTGTAAAAAATAGCAACTTGTCTAACTTATTGGTTTATATTCATAACCTTTAATTACGCATATAAATCACAACAATCCATTTGAATCTAATTGCTTATATGCCACTTCTTTGAAACTAAGTTCTTATTGATCTAAAAATCAAAATCTATGTTGGTGCCTTTTATACATTCTTGTTACTTCATAATAAAAGTTATATAGCTTCACATCAAGAAAAAATTAATTCTCTGAGCCATATTTCACCTGTACACATTACCAGACACCCATCAGTCCACTCACAATCCTCTATTATGGTCAGAAAGTTCCTTGCCTACTGGCTAATATACTTGTTGCCTGCCGCTGTCAGCAGCTCCTCAGGCTGACCAGTTCGCTGCTGTGACTCTCTTTTTTTATCTGCCCTGATGTCTCTGAAATCCCAATTCTCTGAGCAAGATCTCCAAGGCAGGAATAACCTCCTTCTCCTCCTTCTTGTACCTGAGTTAGGATGTGAGAGTCTGGAAGGACAGACTACTAAATGAAGGAACAGAATCACCTGCAGAGGTTCATGAGTAATCAGTTGTATTCTGTCTGGAGGTTGGTAAGAAATCAAGCTATAGAAGGCTTTGTCCTGAGACCTGTCCTGTTAAGATCTTCCTCAATAGCTTCAGAGAAACAACAGAGTCATCTATTGTTAAGTATTGTCAATGATGCCAAATCTGAGGGAACCGGCTCTGCTCAGTGGCAGGGCTGCCATCCAAAGGGACCTAGACAGGTTGGAGGAATGGGCCAGGAGGAACTTCTGGAAATTCAGTAATGACAAATGTAAAAGTCCTTTGCCTGGGAAAGAGGAGGAACTGATACCAGTTGGGGCATGACTGGCTGAACGCTGAACAAGATATCAAGGCTGTGATGGAGAACAAAGTCAACACTGGTTAGTAGGGCTTGATATAAGGAAAGCCATTTTCACCATAAGAAAAGCTAACCAGTGGAGTAAAGAGACTGAGCAGCCCACAGACTGTACAGTTTCTGTAGCTAGAAAGTTTCGAGATTCAAGACCTGAGCAGCCTGGTCTAACCCCATAGCTGACCCAACTTCAAGCAGGAATTTAGACTAGAGGTGTCCGAAGACACTGTGGTCCTATGAGTTTAGAAATACCTTGACTAGCTTGCATATGTCAGAAAGACTGTTTATCCCGTAACAGTATATACAGCTGATTGTTATTTTAGAAAGGCCTATGCTAGAATACAGTCACAGAAATATTGTTCTTGTATTCATGATATAAAGACTTGTATTAGCTTCATAATGCAAGACTAATTGCCCATTATTACTAGAGAAACAAGATTTCATACAGATGCAGGATAAATATTAAAGAGCTCACTGATAGTTTTGTAGCTAGTGCTGACAGCAAAGCTATGCCAAATGATATGTCAGACAGTTCTGGTTTGGTGGTAAGATGTTCTGAAGCTGGTGGGACTTGTACAATGATGTGCCCAGAGAAAGGGTACCATCTTTTTTTTTTTTTTTTTTAATTATAAAGACAAAAAGAGAATTGCAATTGAAAGAAGTAGAACAGAAGCAAGAAAACAGAACAGTCTATTAGTAATTCTCAGGTATAGCTTAAATCTTTGTATTTCCCTCACTACCTTCCTCCTCATCCTAATTTTCAAGCAGTAGGAGGCAAATATTGTTATTTTAAGTCCATCCTGAGCCAAAATCTTCAGCAAAGCATCTAATTGTCAGATACAGAACTGCCAGCCATGAAAGATTATTTTTATTTCAGGACTCTCCAGTGCATATATGTCTCCTCTCCTAAAGTTTTTCTGTATTTTAATTTATTTTCCTGCTTCATAGTACATTCAGCTTTACTTCTGCAGCATTCCATATAATTAAAAACTCGTTCTGATGCCACTTTTTAAAGACTGCTATCTAGAGGGGCCCTCTCTCAAAGTATTTCTCTTTCAGATTAAGGTTTCTGCATGGGTGACTCTAATTTTTTGAATTTAATCAAAATAAAAATCATAAAAATTCATAAAAATACCAACTCTATGCACATAAATCAAGGATCTGAGCATTCCAGTGAGAATATCCTACAATGTTTTCTAAACCAGGAGGCAAACATATTAATTTATTTTCTGTGTTCCTCTTTTGGGCAATACACAGCTGTTTCTTGAGAGGCACTGAGTTCTTGCCCCTTGCAAATTATCAGCTTAAGTGGCCCCAAGAGTGTTCTGCAGGACAATGACCTAAAATTTGTATGCCTTTCCTTCATTCCTCAAAATAAGGGAGAGTAGTTCTTGAGTGCAGTGGACTTGTGGCAGAATTTTAAAACAAGCAAGCAGAAACTTCTAACACCCTTCTTGGCAGTAAATATTGTAGAGAGACATTTGAGACATTTGCAGTTTGTTCCTGTTTTTCCCAAGAGACTGTGTACAGTAGGTTTTACTGATTATTAGGACAGTGAAGCCATTAGACCAAGATAATTGCAACTTATGAAAATAAAAATGCAAAAACTTTTAATCAATTTTTACTAATTTTTTTATCAAATCATATCATAACTGAAATAATGATTCTCTTTATTTAGCCAAAATATTGGATAATTATTTAAAAATCACATTAATGGTCTAAATCACAGCTTATTGACATCAAGAGGAGGAATTAAATAGGTATTAGTGATAGTGGGATCAGAATGTGATACACTACATTGAAACAATAGCCTGAAACAATTTAATTGGAAGATTTTAAGTCCAAACAGTAAAATATGCCAGCAAGTTTTAGTGGTACACAAATTATGACATTTGTTATACTTTGGTCTACTCAATAACAGATACCTCCAAAATTAAAATAAACACACAGACATGCCCTGACCAAGCTCTCCCTAGGCTCTGGATGACAGCTGATGGATAGATAAATGGATTTAAAGCTCAGCAGTCTGAGAAAGAAAATAGCTGCAATCTAGAAGAGAGGGACCTAAACAGCCATCCTAGCAGTTCTCAGTATCTTATTTCCAAACACAAGAATCTGAGTTTAACAGAACTACTTCCAGCATAAAAACATGGGATAATATGGAGAAAAAGTTTGCTCTGCCATAAGGGAAGAAGTGATGGTTGTTTCACCTGCCATTTCCAGTAACAGACTCACATTTGGGGCATTTGGCCAAGAATGGATGATCCAGGCTTGATTTCCTCTTATATCTGACAGGATTTAAATCTGTTTGCTATTTCCTAGGTGTCAAGGTATAAAATGGCAAAGAGAAGAAATGGGCTGTCTACACAGGCCAGAAGAGAGGAGGCCTGTTTTTTGCTTGTGGGACTGTTCATGAGGTTTACAAATTGAAGTATAGCATTAAATACAAAGTGAGTTTGGGAATTAATTTCTCAAAGACCTGAGAAACCACTGTGACAGCCATGAGTTGATTTAATACACTGATGTTGCTACATCCATCATGAAATGTGATGTGCTCAATTTTTAAAGAAAACCATCACTGTAGGTGCTGTTCACATCTTACATGTTAGCCTCATTAAAGCATTCATAGCCAAAAACAATTTCCATGAAAAAGTTCAAGGTGAAGGATATTTCAGCTTTGAGTTTCTTATACCAAGTTTCTTGAACCAAGCCATAAAATTTGAAACAGTTCAAGGTGAGAATGAAATTAGCAAAAATTTTCCAGCCTCTGTGTGAATGATACAGCTGCCAGGCACTTGTAAAGGGAATGGTACAGCAGATTGATTCTTCCTTCTTTTGATAGCTTTCCTTTTTTTTCTTACAGGTTGATGCACCTAGCCTCTGGATCCCAGGAGAGCAAAGTTAGGTGCCTAAACTCCAGAGATGGATGTGATTCCTGGTCTCGCTGGGTTCCGTGTATCTTATGATAATGGCAGTTCTTAGTTTGTATACAGGATTTGATAACTTCAGTGGAGAGCATTCCCTGTTCCTAGGCGTGATAGGATGCCTGTTGGGACCTGGTTACTGAGCACACAGCTGAAACTTAAAAGTACTTAATGAATTTCATTCACTGATTTCATGAAGAAGCAAAGCCTGAGAGAACTATCAATATCCAGCATTGAACCCTAATTGCAATTCCTGTTTACTCACTGCCTCATGAGAGTTTATAGATCATATTTCCCATCATCCTTTCCTTCTTGTGAGGCAAAAAAAACAACACTTCATATTCCCACTCAGTGTTTGTACTCCTTCTATATGCCCAGTATCATGCTATGCATTTTTATTTTCTGTGCTGTAATAGAAAGCAAATAAAAAATATTATCAATTCAATAAAACAATAGGGAAAGATACAATATAGAGCCCTGGAGAAAATGTCTGGGAATAGGAGGCAGAAACTAAAATGTGAAGCACATATTGATCTTTTTGTTATGCGTGAAGAATGCAGAGTCCACAAACAATGGAGGGAGGAATGTGTGTGTGGGTCTCTCTTATCTGGCATGACTGATTTTCTGTAGTCACCCTTCAAGCAGCAGACAAACAAACTTACTACTTGATCATCATGATTATGAAGGGTGAGTCTCCACTGATAAGGATAAAATTTAGCTTCTCATTATGATCTTGAGTGTTGAATCTTTTCCTAAAATTTCTTAAAATAGACCAACATGGGACTACCTGGAATTACATGAAGATGCCATTTTCAGATGGTTTTTGTCTGTAATGGGAAACCAGAGTGAAAAAAATAAGGGTCTCAAAAATTTTTAACCCAAAATCCCATTGACTCCGTAAGGGCTGGAAATTTAACTAGTGACTTTTTAAAAATATCTCTTGAATTTATCATTTATGGGCCATCTTTATTGTGCTGTGCTTCCTGAAAAATACCAGCAATTACCTTGAGGCATTTCAAATAAACTTTTAGCCAGACTTTTTTTCCTGTCTTCAACAAGTACCACCTGTTCTTGGAATTGTTTGGTGACACATAAAGGTGATGTTTTGCTGTGACCTGAATCCTGAAGCCATTATTTGAAAAATGTCAAAACTTCTTGACTCTGTATTCTTTACAATTTGTAGTTCCTTTAGCATCTCTTCCTGCTGCAAATACAATGAAAGAGGACAGTCTCCTAATGTCATTTTGAGGTGTATCTATGTGATGTGAGACATAGGAAGAGAATGAAATTTCCTTTACTTGGTGCGCCTCTCATGACCTGTGGACAAACTATTCAAGGTACTCACACTTTCCTCATGTTCTTCTAATACTGTAAAACCAGAAAACAGAATCTAATGAATTTCTAGAAGAAAATTCTGTTTCAGACTAAGTATTCTCTAAAAGTGGAAAACAAGTTGATTAAACCTGAAGGATTAAAATTATGGTGGCTTTTAACTCAGTGAAGTCCCTGTTTGAAAGTGATGGCAGAATTTTATAAGATTAAAGGCAGCAACCTCTAAACAAAAAATAAAAAGTGCTGCATTATGAAATTCCCAGTCTCATACATTTGCTTAATTTCTAATATATGAAAGTTTTCTAAAGTCTTTTTGTTATCAAGAAGTTTTACAAAATTTAAGTAAACTTCACCATGATTCTGCCTAAGATCCAAGATACTACAGTAATGGAAATATTTCATAATACTGAGAACGTATCTATTATTTACTTGAGCTGCAGCTTTTTTCCCAAAACAGTGTTCATTTGATCCAAGCCAGTAAATTAAAGAATTCATGGGAACATCTTATTTCCCTTCACTTTAATTACAGAACCGTATTTTGATACATATTTTTAAAGAGTTGTTTTAAGTGGGGTTTTATTTGCTCTCAAAAGAAAAGTTATTCAAGATAATAGATTGATAAAAAGCACTAATTTCACAGCTGATGATTTAAATAATTTGTATTAAAAAATGCATACGTAATTTCTGCCAAAAAATTCAGCAAGAAAAGTAATGCAAATGACAATCAGTTTCTACTCATTCTAGACAATATATTAGATGTGGTAAATTTAGGAGAAAAGACCTTAAATAAAACTGTAAAATTATTATAGATATGGTATGTTAATGTTGAATTTACAATAAAATCAGAAAAATTATTGGAGCAGCAAAAAGGATTAAGCAATTAGTCATTATGAAGCTAAACATAAAAGAACATACTGTTCTATAAATTTTAAATTGGCACTTAACTATTTTTCACAGTCTATGGAAAATGTTTACATGCTTATTTCTTTATCCATTTGTTTAACTGGATTTTTCAGCCCTAAAATGAAAAACAAGCATCTAGCAATCTGGGTACAATCACATTAATAGCTAATTAATACATTTTAGCCAGCATCAGTCACATTGAGGATCATAACAACAAAGAAACATAGCAAAAATAATTATTCTTCCAAAATGTCTATATTGTTGTCAAACTTTAACTAACGGCTGTGTTTCTGTAAGCATATTCAGAATATGATTGATTTTATCTTGTGCACTGAAAAAACGCAAGCAGATTCCAGATGTTACAAATAGAAGACAGGAAAAAGTACCAGTGACAGAGAAATTGTAACAAAAAAGACAACTACCTTTTCTTACATTTACTGAAGTTCAGGTCATCTTTGTCTCATCTCAGAATTGCAGAGATGGAGCAGAAGATGAAAGACAGGTAAGTCTCTTGCATGTGCTGGTCTCCAGCACTTACAGACCTAAATCCAAACTGTAGTATTGATATGACAGCTCCAGCAACAGCTAATAGAGATGACGGTGCACACATCTAAAATGCTTTCATAAAGAAAAAGCACTGCTTAGCAAATGATGCACTACATCTAGTACCAAAAAGACGTAGCTCTTTTTTACTGTACCAATATAGCTTTAGTCTTGAAGCGACCAAGGCTTGGATGAAACTGCAAGGCAGCTATCAAAAAGGAATGAGCTTAGGCTTCAAGCAGTCTGTAAGAACAGTCATTCTGTCTGTAACACTTATATGATTATATAGAAACAGCACAAATAACTTGGAAGACCTGGAGGTTTCAAAACTCCTTAAAATAAACTAAGGACAAATGGATCCATCTCTGTTACAGATGATACCTGTCTTTTGAAGTGCTTTTCCCAGTCAGGTCTTAGTACCTAAGAGTAGCTATGGGAGACTTGCTGGTCTTTATCCAAGCCTTAAGCTTTCCCAAACTATGTGGCTGACATTGCTTGTATTGTTTGTAGATAGCTGTAAATGTTTCATAAAAATTAGAAAGGACAAGCATCCTGAAAGCAATCTTTAGTTTTTATGAAGTCCAACACAAACCTTTTTAATAATTAGATTTAGTAAGAACAGATGTGTACTTTCAGCATCCTGCGCTGTAGTTTCTTCATACGAATGAGGCAAAAGAGAAGAAAGTGAAATCATCGTATTAGCTGTGCATATAGTAAATACTAAATGAATTATTTTTGTTTGGAATCTCAGTGTTGAAGGAGAAGGAAGATTGCACTTTGCAAATTAGAGTTATGGAACATGAGTGTTCCAAACTCAATAGACATTTTTTTCCTGTAGGATTAGGCAGCTCCTTAAATATAATCAATAAGGGAGGTTCTATAAATATTTTTAAAGATTAAGGCTTTTGTCTCCCATAATGTTCTCACAGAGAGGCTGTTTCCACGTGGGCTAGATGAGAAGACAAGGGTGAATAGATATGCCCAGAGAGCAGAGATCAGTAGAAAGAAGTCTAGTTGGAGGGCAGTAGTGTACCCTAAGAGTCAATATTGGGTCCTATCCTATTGAACATTAATGACCTGCATGATGAGATAGAGTGTATGCTCAGGAAGTTTGCTAAGAATACAAAACTGGGAGGTATGGATGACATGCCAGAGTAATGCACTGTCATGCAGAGGGACAGGCTGGAGAAATGGGTCAGCAGAACCTCAGGTAATTCAACAAGTGGAAAGGCAAACTCCTGCCCCTGGTAAGGAACACCAGGCACCAATATAACCTGAGATGTGACAGCCTGAAAAGTGGCTTTGCAGGAAAGAACCTAGGAGTTCTGATGGACATGAAATTAAACAAGTCAGCAGTGTTTTCTTAGAGCAAAAATACAGAAATAGCACCTTGGACTGCAATAAGCAAAGTAATGCCTGCAGGTTGAGAAAGGTGATGCTTCCTCTCTCCTGAGCACTGGAGAGGCCACACCTTGAGTCCTGTGTTTAGTTCTAAGCTCCCCAGTACAAGAGACACATGAAGATGCTGGAGAGAATCTAACAAAGGGCCACAAAGATGTTGCAAGGACCGGACAGGAGCATCTTTCCTATGAGGAAAGCCTGCAAGACCCAAGAATGTTCAGTGAAAGGGAGAGAATGAGAAGGATGAATTTTGTAAGTGTATAAATACACAAAGGAAAAAGATGGAGCGAGGCTCTTTTACCCGTGCACAGTGACAAGACCAGAGGCAATGAGCACAAACTGAAACACAGCACGTGCTATCTCAACATCATAAAACACTTTTTCACTGTGACCAAGCACAGGTTGCCCAGAGAGGTTGTGGAGTTTCCATCCTTCAAAATACTGAAGAGTTGGGGGTTGGACCAGATGGTCCCTTCCAACATCAAGCATTCTGGGATTCTGTGATGGACATACAATTTCTTCTCATTTATTTTCTGAGATGCAACTATCATTACTGACCCTGTCTCTTCCTTGCATTTATTAGATCATTTTCTTTGGTATCATGTCAATTTTGAGTGGCTAGTCCTGATGCAAAAGCTGTTGAAGACAGCAGGGTCCTAAGTGATTACATAATCTCATTTACACACTTTTTTCTAGTCACTGAACATAAGAACATGAAAACAGTAAAAGAACAGAATGAAGACAAGGATTATGTGGGCATTTGGGAAGAAAATGTATCTGGTTTTCATTATAATCTAATACATAATTATTTTCTTCAATTAGATAAAATCAGTTTAAAAAGTTAACTAATCAATAAATGGGAAAAAAAAAACACAGGGAAAAAAAGGCCCTGAGGACCTTAGTTTCACATTATTTTACAAATTAAAGCAAAATGAACATTAGTTACATACTATGCACTGAAAAACTTTTCTTACTATGTAAGAAAAACTTTCCTCTTTCAGAATTTTTTCTGGGTAAGCTTGGCTTTTCTAACATCACCATTTAATTCCTTCATGAACTGTTAAAAGACTTTCTGGTACTCATGCATGAAGATGCCATTTCCCATATTTTTGCCAACTTTCACCAATATTGTTGTACAATCTTCCAAATAAAAGCCTACTAGTAGGGTGTCTGTATAATTTTACAATACTAGGAACCAGAACTTTTGAGTATTTTCATCACTGGTAAGGCACTCCAGAGATTTTTCTTTGGCAATGGATCACTGCCAGTAGTATTTGCAAACTGGCTGCAAGATGATGTTCCAAAATTCATCTGAAGTCCTTGACTCTCCTGGGCTTCTGCTCTCACTTGTACAGTGAGTAGAACACAAAGATGTTGTGTTCTAAAGAGGAGAGGAGAGGAGAGGAGAGGAAGAAAAGAAAAAAGAAAAAAGGAAAGAANGAAAGGAAAGGAAAGGAAAGGAAAGGAAAGGAAAGGAAAGGAAAGGAAAGGAAAGGAAAGGAAAGGAAAGGAAAGGAAAGGAAAGGAAAGGAAAGGAAAGGAAAGGAAAGGAAAGGAAAGGAAAGGAAAGGAAAGGAAAGGAAAGGAAAGGAAAGGAAAGGAAAGGAAAGGAAAGGAAAGGAAAGGAAAGGAAAGGAAAGGAAAGGAAAGGAAAGGAAAGGAAAGGAAAGGAAAGGAAAGGAAAGGAAAGGAAAGGAAAGGAAAGGAAAGGAAAGGAAAGGAAAGGAAAGGAAAGGAAAGGAAAGGAAAGGAAAGGAAAGGAAAGGAAAGGAAAGGAAAGGAAAGGAAAGGAAAGGAAAGGAAAGGAAAGGAAAGGAAAGGAAAGGAAAGGAAAGGAAAGGAAAGGAAAGGAAAGGAAAGGAAAGGAAAGGAAAGGAAAGGAAAGGAAAGGAAAGGAAAGGAAAGGAAAGGAAAGGAAAGGAAAGGAAAGGAAAGGAAAGGAAAGGAAAGGAAAGGAAAGGAAAGGAAAGGAAAGGAAAGGAAAGGAAAGGAAAGGAAAGGAAAGGAAAGGAAAGGAAAGGAAAGGAAAGGAAAGGAAAGGAAAGGAAAGGAAAGGAAAGGAAAGGAAAGGAAAGGAAAGGAAAGGAAAGGAAAGGAAAGGAAAGGAAAGGAAAGGAAAGGAAAGGAAAGGAAAGGAAAGGAAAGGAAAGGAAAGGAAAGGAAAGGAAAGGAAAGGAAAGGAAAGGAAAGGAAAGGAAAGGAAAGGAAAGGAAAGGAAAGGAAAGGAAAGGAAAGGAAAGGAAAGGAAAGGAAAGGAAAGGAAAGGAAAGGAAAGGAAAGGAAAGGAAAGGAAAGGAAAGGAAAGGAAAGGAAAGGAAAGGGAAAAAGTAAGCTAGATCTCAGTTTATCTGTATATATGTCAGTTAAAGCCAGAAGAAATCACGGGAACTTAGCTCATTTCCTACACAATAGTCTACCAGATTGCATCCACTCTTTGTACTGCCCAGTAGCATCATCTGTTTTCGCTGAAGTATATTTCACTTGGAAAATACCTGTTTTCAGATGAAGGTCTTTATTAATAGAGTCTATGTTCACTAGTATTCTGTTACAAGTGCCATTACTAGCCAGTTTTAACAGCTGATCATTTCTTTCCTAAGAAAACATTGTCATATTTATTTCAATTTGTGCACGTTCCCATTGAAGTCATTATGTCCTATAATTTTTGCCACTAGATCTGAAAGTAGGAAGATGCTGTTCATCAAGACAAATCATCTCAGATTTGTTTTCATGAAGGAAGCAGAGATATGTTATAGCTACAAATATTTTACAGATGCAGATTCTCTCCGGAGCTACTTCTCCAAAAATTCAGTGATCCTTTCTGTCTTTATTTCTTTCTAAATACCCATGCATTTTCCTCTCTTAAAGATCTGCCTCTGTTTTATCTTCACCACGGTTTAACTCTGCAGAAATTCTAGATGTGGTATCTAGAGGGTTTTGTCAATAGTAATTTTGTGTTTACTTCTAGATAATTGATTAAGATTATGAATAGTCTTAGGCCTAATTTTGATTCCTCTAAAATAACCTCCCTCCCTCATAGAAATAACTTAATCACCGTATTTCATTCTGTCATTTGCTATCATATAGTTGCCAGGTAGTTGGGTCCATTTAAAATGCTGCTTACTGTAATGTGTTCTAAGTAATATGCTATGTAGTAATTTAAGAAAAACTGAACTTTCCTCAGGGGTTTATATAATATAATAGTATAATAACCTGTAAATGTATATGTACATTCTTTATTTCTGTGTGTTTAACCTATATTTTTTCTTAAAGCCTCTGTTATTAACCCCTATGTTAAAAAGCAATGTGAACTGTCTGTCCTCATTTATATGTATTTTGCCACGAGGTTTTAAGCTATCACTGTGAATAGAATAACTGATTTGTCTTTAATGTCACTTTATTTTAACATCACTATCTACCTCCTTTTTAATCCATTTAATACAAACCACAGTGATTTAATATACATGGTTCTTTTCCCCTCAGCATGTTGTGTCAAACTGCATAAAATGCTACACACAAAAGAAGTCCAAACAAATCAAAACAGTGGTCTAGTTTCAGCTCGGATAATTTTCCTCCCAATAGCTGGTACAGTGCTATGTTTTGGATTTAGGATGAGAATAATGTTGATAACACACTGATATTTTGTTATTGCTGAGCAGGGCTCACATAGAGTCAAGGCCTTTTCTGTTTCTCACCTTACCCCACCAGTGTGTATAACTTGTTTTGTATGTTCTCTTTTTTTTATTGCTGCTACTATTATTATTATTATTATTATTATTATTATTTTTATTTTATTATTATTATTATTTTCCTTTCCTGTCTCATTAAACTGTCCTTATGTCAACCCATAAAGCTTCCTTTTTTCCAATAGCATCTGGGAAGTGGGGCAGTAAGAGAACAGTTATGTGGTGTTTAGCTGGCACACAGTCAAACCTGTGACTGAATAAAATAATGAAATTGGGCTCATTAGACAAAACCTAGTTTATATAACGCTCTAGTGGTCTGTAATTAGTTACATTCTAGTACTTGACTTTTTTATCATCTGAGTTCTGTCATCTTTATCTGATTTTTCTAGGGACTGATGTTAGTCTAATTTATTGAGAGTTATTGTTCATTCCCCATGTCTTACAAGCACAGTATCAGCACTTTTGCAGTCTTTCCATGTATCTCCTTGACTACATCAGCAGTAATAGAATTAAAGAAAGCCATGATTAGAAGGGGCCTCTAGAGGTCCAACCCCACCCCTCTCAAGCAGGACCACCCAGAGATGCTTGCCCAGGACCATGTCCAAACAGCATTTTAATATATCAAGAATGGAGACTCTGCAGTCTCTCTGAGGAAACTTCCACTGCTCAGTCACAGAAAGAAAATGTTTCATACAATCATAGAATCATAGAAAGGCTTGAGACATTAAAGATTGTCTGCTTCCAACCCCCATGCCATGGGCAGGGACATCTTTCACTAGACCAGGTTGCTCAAAGCCCCATCCAACCTGGTTTTGAACACTTCTAGGGATGGGGCATCCACAACTTTTCTGGGCAACCTGTTCCAGTGCCTCACTACCCTCGCAAGTAAAGAATTTCTTCCTAATATTTAACCTAAATCTCTTCAGTTTAAAGATGTTCCTCTTTGCCTACCACTTTCTGCCTATGTAACAAGTTCCTCTTCCTCTTTTTTATAAACTCCTTTTAAGTACTGTAAGGACACAATAGGGTCTCAGAAGAGACCCCAGCTCTCAGCCTGTCTTCATAGGAGAGGTGTTCCACTCATCTGAGCATCTTTGTGTCCTCCTCTGAACCTGCTTTAACAAGTCCACATCTTTCTTGTGCTGGGAACCTCAGAGGTGGATGCAGTACTCCAGGTGAAATCTCATGGGAGCAGAGTAGACGGGCAGAATCACCTCCCTTGCCCTGCTGCCCACACTGCTTTTGATGCTTCCCAGGGTGACAGAGATTAAGTAGAAACATATCACCCCTCCATGGGTTCCAATGACATCTCGTTGCTTCCCTCCATCCGGTCTTCTTGCTGGAGAGGATCCCCCACTGAAAAGCATAGAATGCAATGGATTAAAATACATTTGGGCAGGTGGGAACGCCCAGCAGCCTCCCCTGAGGGGGTCAGGTTTGACCCTGTCCCTTGCAACACTGCAGATGTGTCGCATCATGTTACTGCGCCAGGCGCAGGGCTCTGGGGCAGGGTCTGGGACCCCTCTGGGGGGGCACTGAGGGGCCATGGCACCCCCTCTGCTGTCCCTCACGGGGATGTCCCGTAGCTGTGGCTTTCCCGGGGTGGGGGCCCTGCAGCTGGGCCGCTCTGCACAGCGGAGGATGGGCGTTCCTGCCTCTGGCCAGAGGCTGTCCCACACCCCCAAAATCTCTCCTCCTCCCCGCTGTGGTGTGGGGGTCTGTGCGAGCCTGGCAGCAGACAAACCTGGGGCTGTGGCCTGCACCCTGAAGGTGCTGGGCTGGGCCCTGCTGTGGATGTTCTTCCAGACGCTTTGAACAATGCTGTGAACAACAGTGTCACTTTCCTTATCTCAAGTTGCCTTAGATGGTTTAACTCACAGCTCAGGGTATCAGTCAGGGGCCTCAGTCAGGGTAGGCTTTGCTGGTGCAGCTTTGTTATACGCTTTTGCTATAATAGGTAAAAGCCTGTTTTTATGAAGCCATAAACCATAACATTTCAGTCTCTGACACTGCCAAAACTGATGTATTATTAAAAAAAAAAAAAAACAAAGCTACCTAAAGGTTCAACTCAAACATCTATGTTCATCAGGAGAAATTAATATGTATTATTGACCAATTTTTGAAGAGCTTAAAGACCAATAGGGGCTGGAAAGGAATTACTGAGAAAAGAAGTTAAAAATATTCTACTTACCTTAAAGGCATCTTGCAATACAATTTCTCTTTTTTTATTAAAATTGATTGCCATCCTGGGATGTGTCTTTAAATCCTTTCACTGCTTTTCCTTTTTTTGCCAGGTCTTATAAGCATATGTGTTTCTATAATTTACATGCTGTATTTTTTGTACACTTTCTTCCATTTTGTCTGTAAAGCAAAGAATACAGGTATGATTAGAAATTAACATACTGCTTCTTTTTGAAACAGCCAGTTAGTTGCTGGCAAGATTAATTTTAAACTAGTAAAAAAATCAGGAAAACGCTAGGGGTGCCTAGTAAATCTACCTGGAGGGATTTCAGTGATGTGAAATATAGTATTCTCCACCTCAGAATTTCATCTAGGCTAGCTGAAATCAAGTGATTCATTGTATTCTCCTACAAGAAATTATGTATGAACCCCAGTGAGGTAGAGATTAAAGCTGCCCACTTCTGTCAAAGTGGTTGACGTGCCTAGTGTTATGACTTCAAATATCTTTAAATCAAAAAATATCCAAACCAATTTACATGAAAGGAAATGAAATAAAAATACCTCTCTTCTGGCTTAGATGTAAATTGGCATGTATGAATTAATAGAGATATGAGTGCTGTGAACTGAAGGACTTACCACCAATTTTTAAGAGTAATATTAATCCCTGTGGGTGAAAACTCTGACAGAACTGTGGCTACAAGGGATTTCTGTCGCTAATCACTCATGATGTATTAAAGGAATAGGAAAAAAATTTTGTGTCATCTGGTCATTTTTTTCAGGCTCGGCTCTGCTTAAAAGCAAAGTGTAAGCATATGAGCTAAAACTTTTCCTCCAGAGCAAATGTTCAAGATACAATAAACAAGCAATAAACACAAACTTTAAATCTGTTTACTTACCAGAAACAGATCTCTGGCTTAATTTTAAATCTAATGTCATGCCATTATGTTGCTAGTTTTAGTCCATATTTACAAGAGTGGCCGTAACAAGATGAACTGCCCTTTGTATAGAGTTTTTCAATTTCTAATGATTTTTTTGAAATGAAACAGAAGACTAGATTTTAAAAACATTATGTGGAGAAAGAAGAACTGTCATAAAAACGAGACAACTCACTTTTGTTGTGGAAAAAGTAAGAACATTTATTAACAACAAAAGCCAAAATTAGAAATCCTTAAAAATAAAAAGGTAAATATAAAAATAAGTCTGGGCGCGGAAATTGGCCACCCAGGTAGCCGCATGGCTGCCCAAAGCAAGGAGCTGTATGGCGCCGAGGTGAACCATAGGAACTAAGGCTCAAGGAGAAACTCTAGTAGCTCTCGGTTTGAGAGTAAAAGGCCAGCAGCTCAGCACCAGGCTTCCCCACCACCAACCCGCGCAAGCTCAGAGGCGAAAAAGGAAAGGCACCTTTTACTGGAGGACCTTATAAAAGGTTTTGGCTCCTCCCCTGGCTGCCCCTGTCCAGCCTCCATGGCCCAGCGGGATTGGTGGTATTGTCCCATGAGGTCATCTTCCCCGGCCAATCGGCTCCGTGTCTAGGGGATGATGTTATTCCTGGTCTAAAGGCGGGAAAGTCCCTCATTAAAATTCTGGTTACCGTGGAGCCCCGTTAGAGGGGTGGCAGTGAGGAGCTATTTTTAGAAAGTGGCAGTTGGGAAGCCCAGTGGAGTTGGCTTAGCTTTGGATCTTACACAATTTGATTATTGAATGAACATGAGTTATACAATCTATATTAATCTTTTGTTTTCCCATAACAATCACATACTTGAATATATATATAAGGTCTTACAACTTTTAACATTCATAAACCCCTTGAACTGCATATATCATGCATAACTTTCCAGAACTTTGTAAGACACTAAAAATCTTACAAATTGAGGGAATGGCCACTCCAAAGGAGGGCTCGGGATCAGCTTCTGGGGTATGGAGTGGCCTTAATGAACAAAGTATTTAAAACCTTTAAAAAGGGGAAACTGGTCACTCCAGAGGAGTGCTCGGGATCAGCTTGTGGCAGCTTGGAGTGACCTTTTGTTGCTTTTAACATTTTAGACTTACATTAAGAAACAACAATAATTTTACTTTAACAACCTTGGTAATTGGGGATGGTGTGCTGATGGGCAATTAGTGCAAAAAGCTAGTTTTAACAGGTCATATATGACAAGAACAATAAAAACAAATACAAGAGAACTCCAGACTGTTGTACTCTTAAGAAAATGGATGTCCTGGAGAAAGCTTCTAAATTAACAGGAGCAGCAGGTAGCTGACACCTCTCCAGACTAGGAGAAGGAAGTATGGCAGGGTCCAGTGATCTAAAGTTGATGCTGAACAGTTCATGTACCCAGTTTTAATACAGGTAATTACTTTTTGAACAGTTTACGTAGTAATTTTTGATAACATTTTTCTGCGGAAAAATGTATGCCTACATTGCATATGCCAGTGTCTGACATTTTAAAGATGCAATTCTTTCCATCCTAATGCTGACAATCAAAATAGGTCAGGTCAGTCACACCCTAAAAGTACCTATTTCTCTCCACTGATATTAGAGGTAGACTTAGTGATTAGCCCAGGTATAGGCATCTATGATGCAGACATCTGCTGGTATATGAGAAAAATCCAGCTACATAAAGCAGGTCAAACAAAATTGTTGCATAAGCATTTTAGACAGAACAGTATATAATTGTTCAAAAGATCAGGATAGCTGAAAATAATGCACTTTATGCATTTAAAACTTAGGAAGCTGTGATAAATTTTATGTCAACAAGAAAGACTTTTGTCCTCATTTACCCATTAAGTTCTGTAGATCATGAATCCGACAGAAAATAAGCTATAAATGCATGATCATAATTCTGCCTTCCTACTCCAAAATACTCTGCATTTTTTAATACACAGGTTTTGTGAAGTTTATCAAATCCATCCTTGACTTGAGACTTTGTCATGTTTCCCTTTTGTTTTGAACAAAGGACCATTCCCACTTTTAAACTTTCTTTTTGATGACAGTGAGTTGACAGATTTGTAAATTTGTCTCCTTACTCCTCAGGTCATCTGCAGAATGCTCCATGGGCAATGACGAAAGGAAGACTTAGAAAGTGAGCTTTACTGCTTCCTGCTCTCTCCAGTTAATATCAGTTAATTCAGCAGGTGTCTCCATTTCAGGTAGCCTAGCTGTGATTGTTCCATTGCAGAATACTCAGTCAAGTTAGATATCCATATATCTTAAACCAGAAGTCTGTGAGGTCCTGCTATCATGCAAAACAGGTGTAGAAGACAGCATGGGAAATTATGGTCCTAGCCTTTGCTGTACAACACTATCACATATCGCAGGCACAGTAGCAAAATATGGATTTTTTGTTGTTGAGTGACATGAATATTACTTAAAGAACTGATTGTCTGCATGAAATAAAAGGCATCAGCATTTTGCAGAGTGCATGACTGAGTTCTGACACTAAATCCCACTATGGTTGAGCAGAATATAGGTGCACAGATTGAAGAGGATATTCTGGAGTATAATTCCTAAGCAAATAGCTCAGAAAGAAATAAGATATCTGAGAAAGACAAGTGATTTTGTAAGAGAGACAATGACATTTAACTACTGATGAAAGGAGTCTTCTTATGGCTTATGCAACATAATCAGAAATTTTCTGGGGTTAGAGATTTTTTTTTGGAAGGTACTATGTATCTGAAAAAAAAATAGCTTTTTTGTTTAAAAGTACGTGATTTACAATGCAACAGCCTCTCACAAATTTCATGATCTCGTTTTCATGCACGTGTGAAAAGAGACCTTGACTTAAAAGTCCTGAGGTCAATTCTGTTCTCTGTAACATGTCTGATGCTCCCTTTAAAGCCAACCCCTTGACTGAGAGGATTTCCTCTGTTGTAGATACCAGAAAACTGGTGGTACAAGGGACAGAGAGAGTTCACTGGTGGGACAGCCCCTAGTATCAGAGATCCTCCTTAGGTTAGGGTGACCAGAAAGGCTTCTTGCAGGATGCATTGTTCTGGTATCTAATGTACACCAGTTCTGCTTCCCTGGTTGGCCATTGGCCTCTCTGCCCCTTTGTTACCTTATATGTCCCATGCCCTGGAAAGTTCTCCACTCCCTGTTCCCCACTTGCCCCATCGCCACACCCCCAGAGTTTCCCTATTGGTTTTCTTACCCTAGTCCCGCCTGCATACTGCCCCCGTGCCCTCAGATCATTGGTCTCTGATGCTCCCTCTGTTCCCATATAAAACCCTGGACCCGCCCCC
>VXAD01001114.1:300491-437582 GCA_013399195.1 Dicrurus megarhynchus
CTTCCCAGGCTCTGTTCGTTCTTAAATGTGTATCACAGAGGCGTATCAAGCTTCTTAAGTGGCTTAAAGAAGTTGTCAATATTCCAGCTAGCCAGTTGATTGGTTAGGTCAGGTCTAGAGGAAGCTGTAAGCACCTCTTTGCAAAAAGATCACTTCCAAGGCTGAAGGAGTCTTCCTTAAAAAACTCAAACTATGCTAACCCATGACAATGCCAAGCAGAATTTAGTAGAGTAGCAGTCAGTAATGCTGGTGAAGGAAACTGCAGGCTGGGTGTGGGAACAGGCCTTCTGTCAGAGCACAATGCTTATCTTCCCTCGATGCTCATGCTCCAGTCACGTCTCATCTGCTATGAGAGATCATTATCCCCCTGCCTGTCCTAGCACCTCTGCACAGCTACTATCACTTCATTATTTGTCATGCAACCCACCACTTTGCATGTTTATGCAAATTTATTGTAAAGTTTTTATTATAATTTATTTATAATAATATAATAATAATATTATGGGAAATTAGTATAGCAATTTGCCTACACTAATTTGTGAGGTCACTCCTGAGAACTGATGCAAAAGGCTGCCTCATGTCTTTGAAGGGTTTTCAGAGAAATGATTTTATACTCCAGGAAGCAACATTAACCTACTGCCATGAGACCAGTGTGTCACAAGTCTTCACAAAGCCAGCTGTCACAGTGACAAATGCCATACTGACTTATCTTTGACAGGTTTCTGAAGTCTGCTAAAATCAGCTCCTCTGAGTTTTGAGATCACCTTGTTTTCCAGATGGAGAATGACACTGCTGACTTAATGCATAGAAGGATTCATCGGCTGCGTGGGAGCTGGTACTGTTGCGGAACTGTTTTGTGTACCCAGCCTGATTTTGGTCTTGTTGGACTTTCCTCCCCTGTGCCATACTTCTGCAGCTGTAGGAAAGCAGTTGGGCATATTGGTCATGATCCTAGGCTGACTTTTTTCAGGAGCAATGTTATTGCATTTAGTTCTGGTCCTCCGTGATGTACCCTGCCATGCTGGTGATGCTCCTAAAAGAGGAAACGCAGGGTTATGTGCACATGTCGGAAATTGCATCACCATCCTTTCTGTACCTAGTTTCAGGATGGGAGGGAATGACTGAGTCCCTCCTTTGGACTTTTAGGGTTCTGAAGGTTGTCTCTTCCACTCAAGGACATCACTGGGAATTGCCAAACTGTAAATTAATTTCTTCCATTACTGAAGTTTTATACTTATATATCACACAGCCATAGAAAAGTCATTCTCCTTTCCATGCATTACCTGGAAGATAATGATCAGCTTTTGAAGAATGGCTTTTCTACTACTCAGAAATTAAGAATTTTTTTTTAAAAATTATGAAAAAATTATTATTAATTTGCAGCAGTAACATGAAATTATTTATAAAAAATAGCAGTTTTAAATCATCATCATCAAATCCTACCAAAATACGTTAACTAAACAGTGTGGCATCAATACTCTGGTTTAGACTGTTTCAAATGGGTGGAAACACACAACCATAGTGCTGATGTTCAAAACTTAAATGTTTAAATGTTAAAGACCTATTGATATGTGCATGATTGCATATAGAACAGTTAGAACAGTTCTGCTGCTTAGAGCAGTTGTTGGTGACCATTTTTAAGAGGTACTTCCTCCACTGCATCTTCTTGAGCTTATGTTTTGTCTTTTAAGAACTTCAGTTACTTTGTTAAGCAGTGATAAAGTATAGCTAGTTCATCATCTCAGCATCTATCTGTTTGCTGAAACAACATACAAAAAAATAGTCAAATGCAGGGATAACTGCTTGATTGAAAAAAGATCCCTTATCTGGGCTGCATCCAGCATGCCAACTCCAACTGCCATAAGTAATTTCTGTAGAGTGAGATTGAGAAAAAAGTTTGGAGGTAGAGGAGGAGCAAGGCTCTTCCACACAGACAGACAGGCTTGTCCCTTCCATGTACTGTTTGACTGCCTGCATTCCAGTCTGTGGCCAACACAGACAGGTTTTAAATTATATAACAACCAATTAGTTACTGTGGTAGTAAAACTGGATAGAGGACTTTGGGAGACAGATTAGTTTCAATAGCCATAAGACTTGGTGCGGATGGTGGCACCTGTGGTACCAGTTGACCATTCAGCTCCTGCCACGAGTCTGGCAAACTCAGTCTTATCAAGCATCAGAAGAAACTTCACGAAGGCAAACCCCAGTTACTCTTTCTTGCACAATCTCAGGCTCGGGCATCCCTAAAAGTCTTGTATGTGTTTAATTTAGAAATGGGAAATAGACATTGTGGAGTGAGTAATGAGGAATAAGCCTGATCAAAGGCTACCAGCTCTGAAGGTATATAGACATTGGAAAAAATTTCCTTTTTCTTACAGAAATTTCCTTTTTCTCACAAAGATTTCCTTTCTCTCATTTTCCTTATAAAAACCTTATTACTATCCAAGCATTTATCATTTGTGTTACACTCTACAAAGAAACATTTGCATTTTGTTTTCCAAAGCTTCAGGTTTCAAGCAAATTTGATTTATAACCAAAACATTAGTTAAGCACCATTTTTTTTTGATAAAAAATTTAATGTCCTTCAATTGTGGCTGTCTTCCTTTATTATTGTACAACCAATGTGTCATCAATGGCAGTCAAAACCAAATAGATGATATATAGAGATAATAGAACATATAGATATATAGAGAGAGTAGAAATTAAAAGTTTCTTTTATTTAATTTTGATGCAGAATCTATTCTGTGTTCCTACTGGTTTTCACCTTCAAGGAACAATTTCAAAATACCAGGTTTATCTCTGGCTCTAGTTTGACAAAGAACTTCATGCTTAAATTTAAGGGCAGGAGTAGTTAGTTTATTGTGATTTTGTTCGAAGAACATGAATAAACATAAACTTCAGTCTTATGTAGGAGATGACAGATCCTGGAAATCTACCATTTCTCAACCCAAAATATTGCCTTGTTCTGTGAACTTCTCTACTCCAGTGAACCAGGAGATTATACAAGGCAGAGTGATGACAGAAGTGCTTGTTGAAGCTTGATGCTGTCACTGTGCCTGGATCACAACTGTGGTAGATCTGTTTGCTCTCCAGGTCAAACTCTTGAGTTATATATATGTAGAGACAGATCTATTCCAGATTTATTCATTCTTCTTTGCAAAATAATATGTAGCAAGCTGAAGAATTCAGTGAGTGATTAATAAAAGTAGGACATCTTATGCATTTGTTATTTAAAAATGTTAAGTGTAGGTTGAAACAGTGACACAGTAGAAGTTAGGCACACAACAAAGAAAAAGGTAAAAATACTTACAAACAAAATGAAAATACAATGATTGGTGTATAGGAACTTCAGAATTATGTTGCAAATATGAATCTCCTACAGTTTCTGGAGATTATTAAAAAGCACACTATTTACTCTGTAAGACATGCATTCTATATACATATATGACTTATTTTTACAATTTCACAAGACACCAGGTTTTGATCTCCTCTATTTGAGTGACCTGGAGATAGACGCATTTGAAAGAAGTACACATGAAGGAAGTGGCTTCCCTAGCAACAGGAACTTTGTGTGAAAACTATTCAAATATTATTGTCTTCCTCTTTCGTGCTTGTGCCTTGCTCAGGGTTTTTGTTAGTGCACACTATACAATTAATCCTTTACAGCACTATTCTCCAAACATTTGCAATGCCAATATGCAAAGTACCCTCTTGCCCTGAAAAAGCCAAATGTCCCTTAGAAGTCTTTCCAATTAAGTTGAGTAATTCACACAAATAATATGCATTGTAAATTTCAACATCTTTCCCAGAGACACTATTCTGTGAATTATTTAAGATCTAGGTTTAGAAATAGCCTTATTCACAAAGCTCATCCCAAAGTTCAATTTAATTTGTTTACAATTGCTACTTATGACAGATTTAATGGGTATGTCCAGACTAAAAGTTTTCTTTTCTCTCACACGCAGAGTCTTAATATATGAGCAATAAACCAATGGTTTACTAGACTAGTGAACTGTCAGTTTTACCATGAATATCTGTTAGCTGACTCAGAAAAGATTGCAATGTTTTCTCATTGACTCAGTCTTCATAAAAGCCCAGGGAATAATAACTCATGTATGGAGATGGCTTTACTACAGCTGTCTTGATGGCTGCAGTTCACATGCTCTTGTTACCATTATAATACATATTTACACATAATTACGTTCTTAATGTTTTTCCCAGAACAAAAACATAATAAATCACCCTTATTGCTTTTCATCTTATTCTACTACTACTTGAATTAGTAATGAGTCAAAAGCAAAACCAAACCAACTTGACACCAATGTTCCCTATTGTCATCTATGTATTTGTCCTCCTTATTTCGTTTGATGATTTGCATGTATGTCAAATTCTTGGACATGAAATGGTCTTTTGTCTTGAATACTTCGGAATTTATTAGAACTCTGTCTCTGGGAGTTATGGGATTGGCTGCAGTATCTAGTGAGGCAGTCTGTGAGAAAGAGTACACTTAATATAGAATGGAATTCTGAGATTTTAGTTGACATAAGCAATACACTGGAACAGTCTTTACACAAAGATATTCACCTCCAGCCTATGGAGGACCCCATGCTGGAGCAGGTGATTGCCCAAACAAGGCCATTGCCAGGTGCAAAACCCATGCTGGAGTGGGCTCCTGGTAGGATCTGTGGACCTCTGGAGAGAGAAGCCCACACCAGAGTAGATTTGCTGGCAGGACTTGTGACCCCACAGGTGACTCAAACTAGAGCAATCTGTTCCTGGAGGACTGCACCCCACTGAAGGGATGCACACTGGAGCAGTTTGTGAAGAACTGCAGCCTGTGGAAAGGACTCACGTTGGAGAAGTTTATGAAGGACTGTCTCCTGTGGGAGGGACCTCACACTGGAGCAGGGGAAGAGTGTGAGGAGTCCTCACCCTGAGGAAGAAGAAGCTGTAGAGACATGTGATGAAGTGACCACAACCCTCATTCCCCATCCCCCATGCTTCTGGTGGGGGGAAGGAGGGAGAGAATGCAGTGATGAAGTTGATTTTTTAATTCTCATTACCCTACTCTGATTCAACTGGTAATGGTTAACATAAGTGATCTCTCCCTGTCCTTATCTTGACATGTGAGTCTTTCGTTATACTTTCTCCCCCTGCCCATTTGAGGAGGGGAGTGAGAGAGTGTCTTTGGTGGGCAACCATCATCCAGCCAGGGTCAACCCAGAACACTTAGAAACTCCCTTCTGGCTGATTATCGAAGATCAATAGAATACCAGTCTGAATGATTTTAACCACCAAACTGTCATACCATTGTTATCTTAGTTTGGTAAGAAAGGTGCTGTCGCAGTTTGACACTGGCCAAATGCCAGGCACCCACGGAAGCGACGCACTTACCCTCCTCTGCTGCAGCTGGGAAGAGGACAGAAAATTTAACGAAGGGTGCATGAGTTGAGATAAGGACCAGGAGAAAACAATCCAAGGGCAAAACAGACTCAACTCAAGATATAAAGTGAATTTATTACAAACAAAATCAGAGCAGTAGACTGAGAAGTAAAATAAGCCCTTAAAAACACCTTTTTTCCCCCAACCCTCCCTTCTTCCCACCAACAGCAAAGGGAGACAGGGGGTGGGGGTTTTGGTCATTTCATCACCCGAGGTTTTCTTCCACTGCTTAGGGAGAGAAGTCCTTCCCTTGCTATGCCTTGGGGTCCCTTCCCATGGGAGACAGTTCTCCATGAACCTCTCTTGACGTGGGTCCAATCTCACAAGAGCAGTCCTGCCAAAACTACTGCAACGTGAGTCCCTCCCATGGGCACACAGTCCTCCCAAAACTGCTGCAGCGTGGGTCTCTCTTTCCATGGGATGCAGTCCTCCAAGGACAGGCTGCTCCAGCCTGGAAGCAGGGCCCTCTCTCTCCACTGGGTCTCCCACTGGATCACAGCCTCCTCCAGGCATCCACCTGCTTTGGCGTGGGCACTCCCCCATGAACTGCAGGTGGATCTCTGCATCCCCTGTGGACCCATGGGCTGCAGGGGGACAACCTGCCTCACCATGGTCTGCACCACGGCCTGCAGAGGGAATCTTGGCTCTGGCACCTGGAGCACCTCCTCCCCATCCTTCTTCACTGACATTGGTGTTGCCATTGTTTCTTTTACATGTTCTCACTCCTACTCTCTCTGGAAAATTACAACTCTGCCCCCAGCTTTGTTTTGATTTCTTCTTAACTATGTTATCACAGAGGCGCTACCACCATCTCTAATTGGCCCAGGCTTGGCC
Organism: Dicrurus megarhynchus; assembly: GCA_013399195.1. NCBI lineage: Eukaryota > Metazoa > Chordata > Aves > Passeriformes > Dicruridae > Dicrurus > Dicrurus megarhynchus. Next base: position 306,768 of record VXAD01001114.1, read on the forward strand.
AGTGGCATGTTCATCTTCAGAGCCACCAGGGATTGGCTCTGCCGGACATGGTGGAAGCTTCTGGTGGCTTCTTACAGAACTCACCTCTGTGGCCCCCCTGCTACCAAAAACCAGGCAGTACAAAACCAACACAGGTGCTTAGCACAGATTTTAGTTTCATTTGTCATGACTGAATCCTAGAATATCCTTGCTAATTCTTTATGGAGTAAGACTCCTGCAAGAACTAGAATTAGTGGACATGTGAATGAATATGAGATGCTTGAGAAGACTCAACACAGTCTCACAAAACTTCCAACATTGTCCATAATCATTTTGATAAGGGAAACTTGTTTGATAGTCTGTCTATAGCAGAAAGTACAAGCAGAAGAACAGGGAGGTGGCTTGCTCTATCAGTGCCTCTCCTGATTAAACATGCTACATGCACACAGCCAGTAACCTACAACAGGTCCCCACATCCTCAGTGGTAAAAGGAGTAATAGCATTCACATTTTGCTTTTGCAACTCAGCAATCATATACACTATAGTACACATGATAAGTAGGTTAACATTTTAAAGACTAATGTGCATGTTTCTGCGCAAACCTTCCCAAAAGCAGAAGTGGATGTTTCTGTACCACTGAACCAGTGCAAACTTGGATACAGTACGTCTATTTGGCTTTACTCCGTAAAATGCCAGTGTAGTGCTCAGTAGCAGTAAGAAATACATTTTCAAAAATATTAGAAAAGAAGAGAGAATTAAAAAGTTTTATTATAAGACTGTTCATCTGCATTTTGAATACTGTCTACAGAGGGCCTCCTCAGCCTCTGAAAGGGTAATGTAGAACTGAAAACTGGAGGAAGTATGATCATGGTCCAGTTCCAGCAAAGAACTGAATATGTAAGTCTGGAAAAGAGATGAAGGATATGACAGAGCAGTATGAGTGTCACGGACATGTGTGGGTAGGTCTTGAAGATCCAGAATTTCTTGCAGTGAGAGATTAGAGGGGATATAAATAAAGCCAGATCAAAACAAAGGAAATAAGATTGTTCTTCTGAAGGATGGAATTCTTCATCAAAGGGCACAGTGGAAATACAAAGTTGCATGCCTACAGAAAGAAACAGATCACTAAGTATATATAAACCTTGACTAGATCAGCAAGTCACTGAGCTGAAAATAGGACATTAGTCTGAATTATGTTTGCAGTTTACTCTTGTCTAAGTACTCTGTGACAGCCACTGCTGGAAAGAGGACATGAGAGAGACACAAAGCCTTTCTTCTCTTCTTATTTATCTGCAGAGACTATTAAAAACTTTTACATTGAATACTTATGCTATGTACTGATAAAACCCTGAATATCTCATTCTATTTCCTTACATTAATCACTCATTTATTATTCATGTCCTCTTTGAGAAATTTTTACTTAGTCTTCAATCACTCTTATCTAAATCCTTCATATTTATCATATTTATTCAGGAATCATACTTTTTAATTGAAGTTGAGCTTGAAGATCTCTTGCTTTTTGTTTTTCTCAGGATATTTTCCAATCTAATGTTCCTATGGGATTTTTCTAAGTGCTATTAAGACCAGTGAAGAGTTAAAAGGAAAGTAAGCAAAAAATCTAAACCTGATTTTTTAATTTCCATCTGCTCTATAATTTGGGGGTCATGCTTAAATCTTCTTTTCTTTCATATTCCTCAATTTATTTTTTAGGCCATTCTGATATCACCAATAATTTTATGACTCTTAAATTCCCCTAGAAAAGATAATTTTTATACATTTCACTTTCCCTGATAAGCAATGAAATTCAGCTCAGATAATATCAAGCCGTTTCTTAAGTTTTGATCCCTCAAAGACCACTGTTGTCACTGACTTTTCTTCATTAAAAGTTCACTGCTTCATCTTTTGTTAAAGCTGTTTCCTTTCCTGATTTCATACTATAGCACCTTAATAGATACTTATGGCATTGTGCTTGACTCCAGATTGGAGATGAGAAGGAAAAAAAATGCTGTACATCAACTTTACCTACCATTGTAAGAACATTGTCGCTTACCATATTATTACTGGCAAAACACAGTAACTGACTGTTTATATAACTTGTACTGACTGTATATATAGACACAATAATGCTAATTTTTTATTTAAATCTTGGAGATTGTTTAATGTAATTTAAATTAGTTTCAATTTATCCCATCTGTGCTGTGGCTTTACCAGTGTAAATGAAGAATATTTTCATTTTCATCTTAATTTCTTTTTTGCTCTTTTTCTACTTTTCATTTTTTTCATTGTTTTTTTGATTAGTGTTCAGTGGAAAGGCCCCAAAACCTCTGCTGTAGAATTTAACTCTCCTGGGAAACACTCTGAAGGCAGGCAGGCCTTGCACCTTTAACTGAAGCATTTCATAATTGCCTTACAAAATTAAAATGTAAACCACATAATTTAATTTTATTGACTAGAGATATTAAATGTTACCAAATATTTTTAAAGGCAGACCTTGGAAATCAGTAATGTCTGTTAGATAATGATAAGCTTGTATATAACATAATTTAAATTGAATAAGCTTATTATAAATCAATCTAGTGTAAATTTCTATCCAGAACAAGAACCATCATTAAAAAATAATCTCCTGTTTGTCAGGTGATTTTTGATAATATATTTGATACAAATGAAAATTGGTATGTCTATCACTTTTCAAAAAATATATGCTATACTGTTAGTCCAAAAATACCGTTGGTTATATTTTGGCACAAGGAAATATTTTTATGAAGGTATTGTAGAGATAGGTATCTGTGACCATTTAAATCCAACCATGTGTCTTGAGCATAATCACTAAACCTAGCATTAATTTGTTACCATGTTTGTCAGAGACTAGAAAGATTGATGTCTCAAGACATTTTGGGATGCATGTGTGTGTGGGGGGGAGTTAGGCAGGTCAGGCCCTGCCCTGGCGAGACAGTGCCCTGCCCCACAGCCCTCCAGACCCTGTTTCCCAACCCCTCACAGCTGCCAATCATTGAACCATTGGCACATCGGAGCAGGGCTCCACTGTTGCCGAACCCAGCTCCTGAGTGGCCGAGTGACCAGATATCCCAGCTGGGGGGAGGGCCCACGAGGCCCCAAGGGGTTTTAAGACTGAACATGAGGCAAGCAGGCATCTTGACCTTACCCTGCTCTTGGAGTTTCTGTCTGAACATGTTTGGAAGCCAGGAGTTGGTAGCTATATGTGTGCTTTTCTATATCTTTTCTATCTTTCTGTCTTTCTCTCTTTCTTCTTCTACTGGATGTGAAGACAGACCCCAAAGAACCAAATAATGACTTTCAATAAGAGGTGTGACTATGTCAAATACAGTCAAAGGAAATGGGGATAGCTAATGAATATGAAATCAGTGTGTATGATAAAAACTGTTCACTCGCTACTCAGGGAACTTGAATGGAGGAAGGATCCCCGAGTGACCAGTGCACTGCAATAAAGAATGCCTGCTATCTAATACTCAAAACTGTGTTAGAAAGTTTCTATCCATCTGATTTCGGTATCATCACCATGGTCTTCACCACAGGCTGCAGGGGAACCTCAGCCCTGGCACCTGGAGCACCTCTTCCCCTCCTTCTGCACTGACCTTGGTGTCTGCAGAGCTGTTCCTCTTGCATATTCCCACCCCACTTTTCTCTGGCCAAAATTACAACTGTTTTTTCTTCTTAACTGTGTTATCACAGAGCCATTGCCACCACTTCTAATTGGCCCAGCCTTGGCCAGCGGCATGTCTGTCTTTGGAGCTGCCAGGGTTTGGTGCTGCCAGGCATGGAGGAAGCTTCTGTCAGCTTCTTACAGAAGCCACCCCCATAGCCCTCTGCTACCAAAGCTTGACCATGCAAACCTAATAAAGCAACATTCAAGTTTTTTCCAGTTAACAGTTTGGTCCAGTCATTTCCTTCAGTTTTAATCATTAATTTCGAAGTAATCAGGCTTACATGTTTATTAGTATCAGTCTTCACTCAAGTGATTTCCTGAAGAGCAGGGTGTCTTGCTTTAACCCATTACCATTTAATAACTGCAACTGTCAAATTTCAGCAATTTCATCTTTCAGTGCCTTTCTTAAAAATTCCAAGGTGGAGACACTTTTAGAAAATTTCCTAATGAGATTAGTACTTTAAAAGTAAAGAGAGTGTTGTGTGTGTGTCAGAAAATAAATCTATTATTTTATTCCCCCCCAAAATTAAAAAAATTATTTGACAGAACTTTCAGATAAGCAAATGTGATGTTATCTCAGTGGAACAAGTGAGAGGAAATTGTGATGACAGTTTATGGCCCAAAAAAAATCGTACTAAAAGAACTGTTTTCTTCCAGTCCCTATAAATACAGCATTCATGCAAATATAATACCAGAAAAATTTAAGGTTCTGATGTTTTCCTTAAAATCAATTTCTTCTTCTTCTTTAATATTAAAGTAATTTCCTGTTTTGAAATTCTGTGGTAGGTCAAAAAGCTAAAATGAACATCTTGAAGAGTTATTTAGTCTCATCAAGGTGAAACAATTTTAAACATATAATTTATTTAATGGCTGTGCTTCTATAAAAGCTATAGAGCTCAAAAATCAAAGGGTAACTGAGTGAATCTATATATCCCCAGTGAGGTAATAAATTCACTTTAACACTGACATTTCTTTGGGCAGTACCCTCAAGAGCTATTCAGAGTGCTTAAAAGGCTGACATCAGTTAATCCATTTTTTACATCAAAAATCTGGGCATCTGTTAAATTTTTTGCTTGATCGCTTTGTTTAAGGCTCAGAGATCTATGTACTATATCAGCTCTCCTGTGTATGTTGTTACTTTATCTACGTAGTGTTTTTACACTTCATTGGTTAGTCCATTTTGGTTATTATCTGGAAGTACTATTAGCAACAATGATTTCCAAAATTCTTATTAATTCAGTTTCACACAAAAAATGAGATTTTTTCTGGACCATAAACATAATAACTCAATTTAATAAGAAAAATGAAATTATGGCTGGCTATCTTGCTTAGTGATAGATATAGCAATTTGGTCATGAGGCAAGAGCTGCTGAACATTTTTTTGAGAAGATGTCTCAGATGTGACATGGGATATTTCAAAATATGGCAATAAAAAGCCATCTCCAGCAAGCAGCATTGTCACTTCATTCGGAACAGAGCTCTGCTGGAGTTATTATTGAGCAGAAAATGGAAAAACAAAATGTCTTTTGTTGTCCTATCTTTATGAAGTAAATTCTTGAGACTAGGGACAGCCATTTTGTGATTAATTTTTTTTTCAATTAATATTAAAATTCTTTATACAATTGGGAAAGATATCAACAGAAGATAGCGAAATACATATATTTTTTGCCACCTTGACTGCAACACAGTCATTCTGCAACATGATTCAGGGTAATGGGAGAATGAGTATCAAATCCTTTACGTTTCAGAGTGTAGCTTATAAAGTGACATCTGATGGAAAGCAAATGCTTAAGCTCAAGACAGCCATTTAGATTGTGTTGCCCAGAGATGCCAAGCCTTGAGATGCTTGGCTTCATTCTGGACAACTAAGTCAACTCTTCTACCAATGGACACCTACAGAAATTGGTATTTGAACTTAGAAGTTTGCATTTCTAATCTCAAAAAATTGCCTTTTTGTTTGAGCTGGAGCTTACAAGTTTGAGCAGTTCAGAAGTAGTCAAGAAGACATTTAAATTCCATTTAAATCCAGGAGGAATTCCTGTGCATTGCAATGTTAATGCCTTTCTATTTTCACTTTGAGTATTTGCCAAGGAATTAGAAAAAGTGTTCTAAACTCTGCTCAACTTCAGGGAACATAATTTTGTCATAGCTAGTTCATGCCAGGCAAAGATCTTAAACATTAAGCTAAACATCAGAAAAAGACAGTGAATATAGTCATGAAGCTAGATAAAATTCAGTATCAGGGTGCATAATTTTGTGGATCAGTAGAATGAACAGACGACTAGGAAACCAGCAGACTAGATTTTTGGGACTGTTTTTGCAGTTGCTGTGGTTTAACACCAGCCAGCAACCAAGACCCACACAGCCTCTTGTTCACTCCCACCAGCAGGATCAGGAAGAGAATTGGAAGGGTAAAAGTTGTAGAACTTGTGGGCTGAGATAAAGACAGTTTAATAGGGAAAGGACACAAACAAAATTAAAGAAGGAACTCATTCACTGCTTCCCAGGGGCAGGCAGGTGTTCAGCCATCTTCCAGAGAGCAGGGCCCCATCACGTGCATTGGTTACTCCGGAAGACGAGCGCCATCACTCCGAGTATGTCCCCCTCCCTCCTTCTTCCCCCTACTTTATTTACTGAGCATGATGGTCTGGAATATCCCTCTGGTAAGTTTGGGTCACCTGTCCTGACTGTGTCTCCTCCCAATCTGCCACTCACCTCCAACTTCCTCATCAGCATGGCAGCACAAAAAGCAGAAAAGGCCCTGGCTCTGTGTAAGCCCTGCTCAGCAATAACAAAAACATCTCTATATTATCAACCCTGTGTTCAGCACAAATCCAAAACACAGCTCCATACTCAAAACTGTGAAGAAAGTTACCTCAGACAAAACCAGCACAAGTTTTAATCAAATTTATTTGTTAAATGAATAAAATCTGGTAAGTCAGTGAGGTTATTTAAATCTGCAAGTATATTTATGTGCTAATAGGGCTTCTAAAGGTTCTACTACTATTAATTATCTGCTTTTTCATGATGCATTTTAGATTCATCATATGACTATAATTTTGATCCTCTGACAGATAGCATCTACCACATAAGAGTAATTGCAAGCATAGTAGAAACATGCTGAATATGTAAATTTGGAGTAAATGCCTTTTTTTTTTTGTAATAAATCTTCGAGTTTGGGAACAATAGAAGGATTCTAACATTTATCAGTGTTTGAGAATTTAACATCATTTTGCTTTGATAGTGAAAATTTTTGAGGAAGATAAACTTGGTACATAAATTATAACTATCCAGAGAATAATTAATTTTACTTTACAATACATGATTTTGAAATGGAATATCTCAGTCTTGACATTAAATAATAAGTGGTTAAGTATTTTTTAATGTTTTTAAATATTACCTAGATTTTATTTCTGGTGAAGAAACAAGCAGAAATTAAGTAAAATATTAATGCCATATTGATCCATTCGATACAAATAACTTTTTCTGTCATTTATCCTCCTAATATTTCATATTGGACTATACAGCTGAAGCAGGCTGAGCTCAGTGGTCTGAACTAAAATCTAGAAGTCAAAATGGAAGGATTTTTTTCTCTTACTTTAATACATAAATATTTTGTGAAAAAAATAATATATGTTTATAAGTTCAAAGTTTTCTAACTAAATATTGATGTAAAGATGCATCATATTTAATCAACAAAAGATATATGCCATAATAATAAAGCCTAAATTTGACTAAAGAGTGAATAATTTTTCTGATGTCTGGAGTCTGAAGGCTTTAAGTATGGAAATGGAGGACTTCTTATTCAATGTGTGAGGTAGATAGAGTTTCTATTCCCTTTTGTGAATGTTATCACTAACAAAATTACAGAACAATCAGAGCTGAACTAGTGTCTGTGCTCTGTAGAAGGTGGAGTGTGAAAACAGAATGAAAAGCCTCTGTCAGAGGAGTACATTTTCAAAGACTAGTGTTGAGGACATTATATGGAAGCACACAAATGTGTTAAGCAATCTCTTCCATGACAAAATGAGAACAGAATAACACTTTTGCAATTTCACAGTTTAGCTAAAAGTTAAATGACTTCTTTTCTATCTTCAAAGCTCCTAAGCACCTTAGACCCCAAGTATCATGCAGTTATCATGCCAGTTACACTAGGATTTGATATTTGACATATACCAAGTGATTTTCAAAAGGACTCCAAGCAATCATTAGGTGTTAGTTTGTTGTTTTCTGCATAGATTATTATGGCACTTTCACAGATCCATTGTCTGACCTTGATTAAAATTCAGGAAATGTTAGCCCATTGTCTGTGTTCAGACCACAGAACAATACCTCTATTTTGACATACCTTTAATAAACCAGACATTTCATTTATCTTAGCAAAATGGAGTGAGATTGCTGGTTTATTTATCCTTCATGCACATCTGAGATGTAATTGGGAGACTTGTTATAGACATGTTATTAAGCTATTTCAGCTCTACATGTCCTTCTGCAATAATTCAAAGGATAGCAATTTTAAGCTCTCTGCTGGCTACAGAATAATGGGACTGCCTTAGAGTCTACAAAATATCTTGATAGTATTACTCAGTTCTCATTTTACATTTTAATTGAAACCATTATCAAATAATGATTCTAGGCCAGAAATAATAGTTAATAAAGTTCTGGAGATCATATCTACTCCTGTTGCTCTCAGTTCTGACTGTTCCCACTGAGGGATAAGAGCCCTGTTCTACAGTTTTTCTATCAGAAGATCAAGTGCCTATTAGAGGGATTGAATAGATACATATAGTGTATATGCAGTGCTGTTGAAAAATGCTGGTTGGTTTACTTGAAAATGGAAATCTTCTACTGTATGATATTTAACATTGGTATCAACATCTGAGGTTTTCCAGGTGTGTGTTGAGTCCTGCCAGGATGTTTCCCATGGGACTATGAATTATAAATCAAATAAATAGGATGAGGATATGGACACTAGCCAAATTTGCCCTGCACTGAGCAGTGCAGTGGGTGAGGTAATCTCGGGGGTCCTCTCCAGCAAAAAGTGATTCTACAGTTTAGTGAGCCTGTGCTTGTCCCATGTAATGCCTGGGCATGAGCCAGACACTGCTCTCAGCACCCTGCAATGGAACATTCCTTTTTTATGGATAGAAAAATGAAGGCAGAGAGCTCATTTATATGATGTATCATCAGCCATCAGATGTATCTTTTGTGTATACTCCCTGAGAAAGACATAGGCCTATGAGAAAAAATCCTCTATATGTTTTTCTTACCATTACCATACAAACAATATTATTCCTATGTGTAAGAAAGATCACAATTGCCTTAAACACTGTTAAGGCCACTGAAGGAGCTTGCCATAAGAGAAGCCACCACAGCAGGAACTTGAGAAAAGTACCGAAGAGGGGAACTTGCAACAGCAAAGCCCTAATTCCAGGCCTAGCAGAGGTGAGGTCTGGTTAGCACACCTTACTTAGTGCATACAGGCAGAAATTCCCACTGTGGCAGACTGTGCGAAAGGAAGCAATTGCTTATACACGTGCCATCCCAAGTTATGGGAACACCATCTATGCCCTGTGTATACCCAGAACCTGGACTGTATGAAGGTGTTACCTGAGAAGAACCACTCTGGGACCCCCACCACTGAGAAGACATGGGTGAAGAAGGACTAGGAAGATGCCATGGGATCCACAGGTGTGGATCAGACTATCTTCTGCTTGATCTCTCTGTCTCTCCCTCTTCACTTCTGCCCCCCTTTCCCATTTATTTCTCACATTTACTGTTAAATAAAATCCGTACTATTGATTTTGGCATTTGCACCTTAATTCAGGCAGAGGCATCTCTTAATAATCGGATCGTAACAGTGTGCTATTACTTTATCATGTCACAGAATCGTAGAATGGCCTGGGTTGAAAAGAGACCTTAAAGATTATCTAGCTCCAATCCTCACACCATGGGCAGGGACATCTTTCCCTAGATCAAATTGCTCAGAAGTCCACCCATCCTGGCCTTAAACACTTCCAGGCATGGGGCATCCACAGCTTCTCTGAGCACCCTGTTCCAGTGCCTCACCACCCTCACAGTAAAGAATTTCTTCATAATACCTAATCTAAACCTACTCTCTTTCAGTTTGAAGTCATTTCCCCTTGTCTTCTCACTACCTGCACTGGTAAAAATTCCCTCTCCATCTTTCTTGTAGGCTTTCTTCATATACTGGAAGGCCACAATTAAGTCACACCCGAATTACCTTATCCTAAGCTGTTAAGGAAAGTGTTTGACACTTCGATCATATGTATTTTTGTGCATCAGAGATGAATAAGTGGTTATCAGCCAGAATTCCCAGCAGTGAAATGTCTTGTTTGTTCTGTTTTTTAAGAAGAACATAAGTAAATATATCTGTAACTTCCAGGCTCAGCAAACAGAAGGGTATGCATATGACTGTCCTCTCACTATTAACCTTACCTGAGTGCCTATCGCTCCAGTGTTGGCTTTGTTTGTGTACCTACCCTTTTATTAATTTAGGCTCAGCCTAGGGACATGTAATGATTTCTGAATTTCTCTATGTAAGTATAATATTCCACCCAGCTGAAACAGCATTTCTGTTCTGACACATTTGTCCCATGGTGCAGCAAAACAAACAAAACTGTAAGAGCTCCTTTCTCTGCATAATGTATTTTTTCTATGCTATGCATTCAGAAGACAAAGTTAATGTCAACCTTAGGTTAATGTAATAAAGATGATGATTTGATTTCAGTTGTTGGGAACTCTAAAAGGGGATGTTTCATTTATTTGCTATTTTAATTGCCTTTATGCACTTACATACCTGCAGGCTGTAGATGCCTTCTTTTCCAACATTTTTACATTGGTTTGACAATGTAAGATTGATATAGTAGTGGCAATAACAAAACTGCATAACATCTATAATAAAAACTCTTGGTGTTTATTGTAGCAAGCACTCCCCTATGTTCACATATGAGTCATATGAATGTCCATCTACACTGACTTATAAATTAATCAGACCTTCTTACTGTATGCTTACATTATGTGACACTCAGAAGTAATAAAGGAGGGGTAGCAAATGGACTAAATTTATTACAGGAAAAAAAAAGCAAAAGGAATAAATAAAATGAAGCAGAAATATAGCTAATTAGATAAGTGTTTAGACAGGAAATGGAAGATTTGAGACTACTGAAAATCTGACCTACAGAACTGAAATTCAAAGTGCTATTTTTAATATTGCGATTATTGAAGAATTTTATTCATGTCAGTTCTCAATTAAATTTAAAAATGAAAAATGCTTTTCATATCCTAATGACTATAGTTAGAAGAAGGAAAAGGAATTGAAAAGAGTGCAATTCCTTGTATTTCTATATTGTGATACAGGATAAAGTACAGGTTTTCATACATTGTGTTATAATAACTTTTTCATTTTTCCAGAAAAGATGTCCACTTTCTGTACATATAAACACAACAATGAAGATAGTAAATCAGTAAGCATCATCTAAGCATTACGTTTTCCACTTCAACAAAAATTAGAATTCGGAATCTGACCTGAAAAGTGTTAGTAACGGAAGTCAGAGTATCTCCATATTTTCCAGGTTTATATGTGGATAGTAAATGCCACATTCCAACCACAAGCAGACATCTTCAGAGTGAATTTTTCTTTATTTCTTCCACTTCTTTTCTGAATTTTAAATCTTGTTTATTACAGGTTTTTAAATGTTTATTCCTCAAGACTTCTCACTAAGACAAGTATAGATGTCATATTTCTATAATACTATTTTAAAAAACAATTTACTCATTAAAAGATAGCTATTTTTTTGCCCTTTGGAGGAGGACAATCACAATGATTAAGTGGACAAACCCCCCAAACAAACAGTGTTAATTAAAATAATCCTATTTACAAATCTCTTTAATTTTCATGATAACATCTGACTGCATCAAAAATTTAAACACCCATGTGAATTTGTATCATTGTAGATTTAGAAGGTATCCTATTGTCATTGTTCTGGAACTATTCTATTAGCATGATTTGGAGTCAGAGAGGTGGCAATTAAAACGATTGATTCATGTTATAAATTGTATGCCACTATCTTGAAAAAAGGACTGAAGATCTTCTTCAGATACTTGTTTAATATCACAAAGACATCAAGACAGTTGGCAGCCAGAAGTGCAGTAGAAAAAGCAGAATGAAAATTCTGCTAGTTTAGAAACTCCCCAGTGATGGTAGATAAAAATAGTCTGGTTGCTTGGCCTCCTCTATCCCCACATGGTAAGAAGGAGGTGTGCAACAACTGACCTTTGAGACTGACCTTATTTTCAGATGCTGCTGCTTTGGCCACATTACCCTTAAAGAGGATAGAAACAAACTATAAAAATACCATAGAATAATACTGTAGATTGACTCTGCTGTGAAAACACAGCCATTCTGCAGTCCTTGTGGCAGGAAATTATTTCCTCCTAAAAATTCCAAGAGAGTATTACATGACAGTGCATTTAGCCCCTGAATATGAGAAGCTTTACACCATCACCTCCATTGGCTGGAAAAAAAAGGACCTGAGGATGCTTTTCTGTGGGTACTAGAGTAAGATGATTAATTAGCACAAACTTCCTGCAGAAAAATAGTGCTGTGCATAATGTACAAAACCACTTTTCACAACAAGACATTCTTTCTAGTTATTTTCTAAAAATATTTTGGTTCAGACAAGACATTCTTCCTTAGAAAAAATACATTTCATAAAATAAACCAGTACAAAGATATATATTTACAGTTTTTCAAAATTGAAAATGACCGATATAGTTGCCACTTAATATATGGTATTCATCATACCAATTTAGATAGCTGGGCTATTAATAAAACTAAGAATAAACTAATGAGTATGGGCTCTTTTCATTGTTGACAGAAATAAGAGAAAAACACAGATACTTCCAGAAATACAAGCACCTTAAGAGGGAAATTTTTCTTATCTGTCTTTGCCACATACTTCAGAGTGACATTGCTATCCATTGTTTGTTCAGCCAGCAAGACTTACTGGCTTTGACTTAGACATCTAAGCCTCTTAGACAGCAAATCTAGATCATCAAAGTGTTCAAACAGTGCTACTATCTTAACTCATATTTTATTATCCTATGCTTTTCTTCCTACTCTAGGCCTTTTTTGATGCTTGTCTGATTCTGAATATATCTATTTTGAGCATAATTGGTTATAAAATTTTGGGCCAAGTTTACCATTGACCAATTCATCACAATTAGCAGTTCCAAAACAAACAGAAACCAAGTTTTGATGATAGGTCAGATGAAGTATCTGCAGTCGTCAGCCTGTGTATCTACGGATAAAGACAATGCACAGTTGCAAAAAATGCATAAGGAAGTTCCTCAGGCCATCTGATAAATTTAAAGGACAAAGTGCTAGAAACAGGTCTTCTCTTCTAGACTTCCCAGCCTGAACACAGAAAGAAATTAATTGAGAATTTTTAAATTATGAAACACAGAAGTACTGAGATAGAAGTGCAGGAAGAAAGATGGAGCAGAATTCATAAGACTGAAAACTGTAAGACACTTTTTAAATCTGAAAGGTGGAAGAAATCAAGTTAATATGTGCTATACTGTATGTATTGTATATTGTTTTCAGAGCAAGAGAGGATGGAATAGTGGTTCCTTGAAAAAGTGTGACTTCCTTGTTTGGTCTATAAATATAAAAATAAAAGGTGTATAATATTGAACTATCACGTTTCCTGTCCAATACAGTTAGAAGTTATACATGTGTTTTGTTTTTCTAGACTACATATATTGATTGTATATCTGTTGCAAATAGTGTAATTTAGTACTTTAGTGAAATCTAAATGTTCTAGGATCAAGCACAGATACATGAATATGCTATAAAGTATAGCCTGAGCTTTATGGCCATTCACAAACCAGTTCTGACTTGATCTCAAAATTTTAATTTAATCTTTGTAAAAATTCATAGCAGCCTTCTGTCTTAAAGCATTCTTTCCAAACTGTCCAAGAAGCTATAAAATTTCATATCCCTCACCCTGGGGAGTATCTCCCTGCAGGACTTCAAAGAACTTTTTCAGCCTTTTTTCCCCTCACTGACTTTCCCAATTAAATTATCCCCATCACCATTGTCTGGTCCCAAATGAATTCTTTTTTTAGATTATACTCTTCCAAGAGGAATGCAAAGGAAAAGAAGATACCCAGAAAATGACAGTTTTTCCTACCCCCTGGCAGCACTGTGAAATTTTAGATGAGGACAGAAGTTTGGTAATTTTCCATTCCTTGGAACATAGTCATCTTATCTTCATTAGAAGACCTTTTTATCAGGCAACTGTTACTTTTCTTAGATCTGCTTTTACCAGCTACAGACCAGATCCTAAAATTTCTCTGATATTACTGTGTCATCCCATATTTCCATGCTGGACCTGTGAACTAAAATTTTGCAGTCATTACTATTTGGATTTTTTTTTCCAGATATTATTCATATAGTACTACTTTGTTACATATGGTAAAAAACAATGTGCCTTATAAATTCTTTTAATATTTTTAATAAAAGCATCTTAAATATGAGAGGGGAAGTAAAATCATCAGTATAAAATGATCAGGACTAAATTTGTGTTACATCATAATCTATCACAACATATTTTGCTTATTTTATATTGAATAAAAGTCATCTTCCAATGGTGGTAGACAGTGAGTCACTATTGACCAAGCCAATACTGGGTAACAATAGCCTGGCTGACAAGACAAAAATAAACAATGTGCCTTTTTTAAGAATCATTGACCAACACCTGAGTTAGAAAGAATCCATGTGACTTCATTTAAGGATGGGAGTGCAATGTTGCACATCAAAATCCTTTGACGTTAAAAAAACTCACAAACATAGATGACTACCAGAAACATAGATTCCAGAAGATTCCCAGAAAGAACCAGAAAGAAATTTTTCTTAGATTGAACTAATGAAAAAACTTGTAGCAATAGTGTGACAAAGAAAGCCTGTTCTATGTAATGCAAACCATGACAGAAGAGAAGAATAGAAGAGGCAATGTTAGATCAAACTGAAGAACAATGGAATAAAAAGGGATGAAAAGAGACTAAAGAATATAATACCTTGAATTTTACCAATTGCAACATGTTCAGGAGAGTTATTTAAGTTGACATATTCTGAAACTCAAATTGCTACAAGCATCATGTTTAGCTCAACACTCAGATGTGATAATTACACTGTTTTAAATACAATTACTATCTCAATTCCTTGCTCTTAATATTGTTTAAATGAGTATTTTTTTGTGGGTTTTTTTCCTGTTATTGTTTTTAAAGGGAAAGAATATTTCCAGATTATTTACTATTGCTTGCTATTACTGTTTTTTACGTCTGATTTGACACTTCCACTCTATGTTCAAGTTGCCATTGGTATGACATCACATGCACCGTGCTTACACAGAGCTACCATGACATGGTAATGAAATAAAATATGAAGTAGCAGGAAATGACTGGAAGGAAGCTACTGGGAAGAAAAGCAAAAGATCAATAATAAGTTAAATTAAGTGCTAAATAATACATAGAGTAAATACCACCATGAGGTAAAATATGTTCTTATCTAACTCTCATCCATGCTTAAGAATCATGTCAAACTACAGAAACTAAATGATTTTGTGTTTAATTTGCCAAATAATTGCCCTACTCATATGCTAAATGTATTCTGGTTCACATTACAGATCTGCAGAATCTTTCAATATTTTTCTGTCAATCTATTCATATTGTAATTTGCTGCCACTTTGGAATTTAATACATTCCTTAGGAATTAGTTGCTATAAACACGGCATCACTTTTTCTACATACGCTGCACTGTTCATTCAATTAGCAAAGCACTTCACTTTGAACTACTTCTTCATTAATTGGACTGCAGGAAATAATCCAAATAACTCATTTCTACAGTATTACAGAATCAAGACAGTGATTTTTAATTACCACAATTAAGACAGTGATTTTAAACCTTTAGTGTGTGAAACTGTTCCCTGATAAATATTTTAGAAATTTATTGCAAAACTGGGGGTATTGAGAAGGGCTGAGTAGGTTTTATATTCTTCCCATGAAAAGAATATCTCTGATAAAAGCCCGCCATTTTGCTGGACAGGGAAGGGGTTTTTAAGAACAAGCCTCATGCAACAGGGAAACAGTCTTTTCCCTGTGCTTCAACACAGTATTTCTAACAGCAAGAAGGCAGTGAATAGCTGTTTGGGTCACAAGGAGGTCTGATGGTGAATGCCCATATCAATATCTAAGCTAGAGAAGAGTTCCATTGGAGAAACTTAAAAACCAAACACACAGACATACAAAACTAAAACCAACCAACCAACCAAAAAAATCCAACCACTTTTATTGTTTCAAGGACCTGTAAGTTACTTTGTGCTGTTCTACTGGCATATTATATACTCACATGAAAACTAAGCAATGTTAAAATGACTGTGAGTGTAGTAGACTGGACCCTTGTCTAAAGCTTAGTGTTTTTTCATTAGGATACTACATGCACCATCCACACAAGTATAATGATGATGCAAGCTTGTTCTAAGAAAGAGAAATAGATATTGTAATTATTCAGAGGGCTTTTTTCTGGTTTTCCCCCCTCTGCACATTGTGTCAGTGTACTGTGAAACAGTCTGACATCTCCTGTGTAAGGATTTATTCGCAACAAATATAACTGCAATTTCATTTGGTTGTCTTAAGAAGTAGCAACTTTCCAAAAACCTACTGGGTGACAGATCAGAAATTAATATAGCCATATCATGGATTTTTAAGTTGACTGTGTCACTGAGGAAATAAATTACTTTTATTTGATTACGAGCAGCAGATCCTAATATAGCACTTAGAATACTAGGTAATGAAGATATGAAGGCTGTGGGGCTGGCTTCCCTTCACGTATAAATGTGAAGGTCTGTTTCATTCCATTTATTTTAGGCATCAAAATCAAAGTGCTGAAATTAGGAACTTAATTGCCTACATTACCTGTACAGGAAGAAGCACCTACAAGGTGCTTCACATATCTGATGGAAAGATTTACTCTTCTATAGCTACCATATACCTAACCCTAAACCCGGTACATCTCTATAACTACCTCCAAAAAGAGAATCACATATGTAAACCTAAGTTCTGAAACACTCATTTTTGATAGTGTAGGGCAGCTTAGAACTGTAGGTTAATTGGTTCTGTAGCAAAAAAAAGAAAAAAAAAAAATCATATGCCCAAATACCTTATGCTTCTTGTATTTCTGATTTCTGTGCTTGTTTGTGGTGGCCGGTGAACATACATTATGTTAGGGTGACCAAAAAGGCTTCTCCCAGGATGCATTGTTCTGTTAGGTTAATCCATCCCAGTTTGAATTCCCCGGTTGGCTGTTTAGCCTCTACCCCTTGTCACTCCCCCAGAGCTTCCCCATTGGTCCCTGTTCCCTAATCCTGCCTTTTCCTCAGCCCCGGGAAAAGCCCTGAGCTTGCCGTTGTTCTCGTATTTGCCCCTGCAACCTTCGACAGTGTAGATGCAATAAAATGCTCCTGCCGGAACGCACACAAATATCCTGCTCGACTCCTTGCTACCGACTGTAATACTGAACCCACCCGTGCGTCTGTGGGAGCAT
This sequence comes from Dicrurus megarhynchus, assembly GCA_013399195.1. Taxonomy (NCBI): domain Eukaryota; kingdom Metazoa; phylum Chordata; class Aves; order Passeriformes; family Dicruridae; genus Dicrurus; species Dicrurus megarhynchus. The sequence goes on from VXAD01001114.1 coordinate 324,059, forward strand.
CTGGGACCCCACGGAACCGGGCCAGGATGGTTTACTTGTTCTGGGCTTTTTCTCTAAAATAAGATTCATGCTTATAATTTATGTGAAAACCAATAGGTAATAGCCAGGTGGGCTACAAAAGTATGATAGCCAAAGTAGAGGGATTTATTTTGTTTTAATATTATGTCAGGATAAAGTCAAGTAGGCAAAGTGTAATCTAGAATGATCAGAAAAATGAGGAGGGTAGCAAAAGTGGAGGTTATTCCTGTAATCATATTATATAGATAGTAAATACCATTCTAATTACATAGTTTCCTTTTTTACCATCTGTAGTGATGCCAGAGAGGAGAAGACCTTAATGATCTGAATATTTGCTTCTCGTAAAAAAAAAAAAAATCTTAAAAGAATTGGTATTTCTTCTCTGTGTCAGGATTCTTAGACTCCACATGATTGAACACTTTCTCCTTTCATTGGATGAGTGAAGAGCCCACAGTTATTACTAGTTATTAAAAGTTTCATCTGAGAATGATGTACAGTCCCTTCCATCATCTGAATTTCAAATATATATTTTTGCTCTCTCCCAAACAGGCAATCTGGGTTGCTTTCTGCAGCTACACAAAGGGAGAAGAAGATCATATTGTTCCCTGTAGAACTACTGCAACAAATTAATGTTGTGTATTGGGGTAAAGAAAATCACAAATGTTGTAACAGAAAATTTGCTATATTCCACCATGGATACATGCCTAATTTCACATCCCCAGCTGAGATGAATGGAATGGTTAACAGCTTATAGAATTTTGTTTCAGGCTATTTTTGGTCTCAGGCTGCACCATTGAATTGGTTTACGTTTCATTTCATAATTGTAAGGTTTTCTGAAAGTAGAGGAGCAGAAACAGCGAAAGGAAAATGAACAAAATAAAGAAAAGGAGAAAAAAAATGTTATGACCCTGAAAAGTTATACCAACCTGACCTTATGTGATTTTTATGGAATGTTGAAAGCAATGTATTTACTTCACTCAAAATACAAACTTGCTAAAGACAAGAGCAACTGATGCACTTCTTTCACTTTAATACTTATAATATTACATACAAATAATATTAAATATGTAAGTAAAAAAAGTTAGGAAGATGAATGGTAAATCTAAATAACATTGCAAAATATGAATTAAACATTGACTTAGACTTCATGTCAAATCATGGCTATGAAATTAATCCTTCCTTAGATCTCTAATAAATTATTCTTTTTATCAGATCTTAATTTTTTACCATATTTAAAATGAACAAAATGTTAAAAAAAGTCTATACAAATTTTTTCAAAATTAAGACTTCATAGAGCACATATATCCATATTCAGAAAGGCAGCTACTGTTATCTGCACTGAAATGCAGGGACTAATTGATGTAGTTTAATACATTTTAAGAACGATGCTGAATAAAAAAGGTGGTTTGCCTTCAAGTAAGACCCTTCACAGTAGTGCACACACAGGATGGAGGTTTTCCAGAGAGCTGCAGGTTCTTTCAACTGAAACTGAATTTTGAGTTGTACATTTTGGGCAAAGCTACTCGAGAAAGGCCATGTGGTAATGGATTGGGTCCTTCAAGATTCACCTTCTCTTCTCTCAAGTTCTCTTCACATCTGCTTTCTCAAATCTATTCTAGGCCTATTATTTTTAAAAAGTTTTCACTGCTGGGCTCCATACCAAGCAGACAACATATACAATTTCATGGGTCTCATCCAAAATTTTTAAGCACTGTGCATTGCAATAGGATAACATTAATAAGATTTGTTAGTGGCAGAAAAATATCTCAAAAATTCTTGGCTTTCAACTCTACTCAGAAACTCCTCCTCCTTTTCTTTATTCAAGAAGCAATCACAGGCTTGCTTGCTCACTTTCTTTCTTTTTCTCTCTCTCTCACACATTTTGTTTCTCACTTTTTCACTTTCTTTCTCACTTTTTATTTCTTTCAATAGCCAGATACAAAAAAAAGTGGTTTTTTGAGTTGCAATTTGGTTTGATGTGAAAAGTATTTATTTATCATTTCTACACCTCAAAATTTTCATTTTAACTCGTTTGCCTTAACCTTAATGTGCCTGAAATAAAGGAATACTTGTGGAGCTCAGAGTAATGAAGTCATTATTGACACAGTAGTAAATGAGTTAAGCATTTCAAAGTACTTAGATAAACAAGTTTATTAAACTATTGGAATGCACTAGGAGCTAACACTATAAGAGATGATTTTACAGCCTTTACCAGTCAGATAATTCTTTTTCTTGTTAGGCAGTTAAAATAACACTGATCAATCATCAGTACCAATTTTATGGCTCTTTGTCATGAAGCAGACATACTGTAATTCATAAGGAATGATACCTTGTTGTGCTGCAATCTCTCTTTATTTTTAAAACATCCAATAGAGGCAAGATGTAACAGATATTCCATGGATGAATCTCTTCTATTACGTATGAACAAGGCATTTACGGATGATGTATATGTGTTGACAAAGAAACACAAGCCAAGTTTTCACAGGTGTCAGCTCTATTTTGGAACTTGAACAAGCAATTAACTGAGGGACAGAGGCTGCTCTAAGCTTCATTGGCTATTCACAGCTTGATGATGCACTACATCATTGGGTGGAGGCAGCACATTATGGAGCTGTGTTCTGCCAGAAAGCTTTCTTTATGCTTTGTTGGAAGGCATATACAAGAGCAAGTGTTCACACAGAAATAAGTGGCAAATCTGAGCCTTGTAAAAGATATACATAATGTGGGAGACAAACCAGAGGACATCAGAAGAGGTTTTAAAAAATGTGGTAGAATGCAAGGGAAGAGAAGAGAAAATGGAAGTTTTGAAATAGAATGTAGAAGATAAGACAAAAGTGTCACAGAATAACTGAGGTTGGAATTGACCTGTGGAGATCATCTGGTTCAACATAATTTTTAAAGCAGATCAGCTAGAGCAGATTGCTCAGGGCTGTGTCCATTCAGGCTTTGAATCTAAGAATAGATAACCTGGATGAGAGGTTAACCTGTAGGTAAGTTAAGCAGAAATTCCTGCATGTCAATTTGTACTCACTGCCTCCTGTATTTCCACTCTTTCCCACCATGATGATTCCGGCTGCACCTTTTTCAATTCTTTATTTCACTTTGCTAGGTATACCATGAGGAGATTCCCACTGAGCCTTTTCTTCTCTTCCTAATGCAGCTCAGGAAGCTCTTAGCCTTTTCTTCTAAGGCACATTGCTGGCTCGTGTTCAATTTAGTGCTCACCAGGTTCCCTAGGGTCTTTTCAGTAAAACTGCTTTCTTGTCAGTCAGCACCCAGAGCATACTTGTACTTCAGTCTGTTCCTCCCTGGGTGCAGAAGTTTGCATTTCCCTCAATTCAACTTTGAGAGGTTTCCTTCAACCATTTCTCCTAACTGTTAAGGTTGCTATGAATGGCAGAATAATAATTTAGTGTATCAGTCACTTTTCTCAGTTTTGTATTGCCTGCAGCCTTGCTGAAGGTACAGTTTTGTGCCCGTAGTCCAGGCCATTAATCAGGATGTTAAACAATATTGACCCCTGGGGTACTGCTCCTGTAGTGAATGGCATCTATTGCCACTGATTACAGCTCTCTGTGCCTGGCTGTTCGTTAGCTTTCAATCCACCTCATTGTCCACATATCTAACCTGCATTTTATTAGTTTGTCTATGAGTGTTACGGGAGTGAAAACCAAAAGGCTTCCTAAAATCCAGACAACTTTCATGCACCGTCATCCATGAAGTGACTCATCTCATTGTAGAAGGCTATCAGGTTGGTCCAGCATTACTTCCCTTTAATAAATCCATGCTGACTACTTCCAATGACCTTCTTGTCCTTGACATGTCTGGAAATGGTTTCCAGGATCAGTTGCTGCATCACCTTCCCAGGGGTTGAGGTGAGCCCTATAGCTCCTCAGATCCTCTTTCTTTCCCTTCTTGAAGGGGCTGGTATTTTCTGTCTTCCAGTCTCCCAAGAACTTTCCCCAGTCACCGTTATATTTTGACAAAAATTGAGAGTGGCCCCACAATGACACTGGCCAAGTGCTTTGGAACTTGAAGGTACATCCCATCAAGCCTCATTGACTTGTGCGTGTTCAGATGTTTAAACCTCCCCTAACTGGGTTCTCCTCCACTCAGGGTAAGTTTTCAGAATTACAGAATCACAGAATAGTCTGAGTTGGAAGGGACTCACAAAGATCCAGCATTGAGTCAAGCTCTTTAATGAATGTCCCATAAAGGTATCAAACACATGACCTTCATATTATTAGCATCAGGCTCTAATCTCCAGTCTTTCCCCCTGGTCTGAAGGACCTGGGATTCATGAAGGCAAATTCCAGAAAAGAAGGCATTAAGTATCTTCACATTTTCTGCCTACTTTTCCATGACCTACCCTCCTCCATTTTGATGATCTTTAAAGATCTCTTCCACCCTCAGCTGTTCTATGACTCTGTGATTCTGTAAACCTTGGCTTTAATTACTTAACACATTTTTTTAGAGGTATGAAATTACTGGAAGAAAGGAAATGTTGTATTCCTTCATACAGATTTCCCTCCTCAGAGGCTTAAAAGGCCATTTCTGTTTTAAAACAGTGCTCCGTCAAGGCTTCACTAAGGAAAATTTTTAACATCATTGTAATATTGGATATTACTTGGTCAGTGCCTAACAGCCAACTTAAACACCCACTTGAAAATCAGGGCATGCCCTCATTTCCTGTTTCTAGGACAAACTTATGACATTTTTACTAGAAATTACTGTTAGATTAACCACATGAACCATGCTATAACTTTCTACTAAGCTAAAAGGCATGTGAATATTCAATTAGTTGTATTCCCTGAGAAATGTAAATTTTTCTAGCACTATTTAAGCAACTTCAATAGACTTAAGAAAATAAGAAACACTGATCAAAGCATCTTAAATGTGTCTTTTCAAAGACAATGCCTTTGAAGCTAGATTTTTACATTATAAAAGGAAACAGAATTTCCAGTGGTATCCCTGAAGCTAAACCAAATTACAATATAGGAGAATGGAAGAGAGAAAACAATAATCCCATTAAAGATTCTTTGAAAATCGATTAATGTCACTTATGTAGTGTAGCCGTAAAGCTGTAAAAGAATTAACATAGTGTCCTATGAAGGCATTCATGAAACCAAGATTGCCCTAAGACATTTCATGAAAGTGTGGAGTCAATGAGCATACAGTTCATTGATATGTACAATATATAACAATTGTGTATCTCGTATATACAATATATACAATATAAACATACAGTATATAGTATGTAAAGATGCACATCTTCCATCCCTTCAGAGAAAAATTGCAAATTCTAAATCTTTCTGAAGTAAAATAATATTTCAATTGCCACCAGTTACATTATGAGACAAAAAGAGTGTATGGCAGTCTGGAAAAAAGCCAGCAATTCACAGGCTGGTATTGAATGTTACATGATGATATAATTGAAATTTCCACATCCAGCATGACATAGAGTACTACTAAAGGAGTAGAATATTTTAAAAAAAGATTTAAACATGTTAGTGCTAAGTTCTTGAGAACAGTGAGTTGTTTCTCCTTTTAACCTTAGTGTTCTTCTACAGTAAATGCTTTTGTTAACTTTTCTGTAAGAAAAAAAGTAGGAGTTAATCTGAAGTTATGGTCCACAATTTATAGTAATTTTTCTCAAGGTTTCTCTTTAAGGAAGAAGATTTGAAGTGAGCAATCCATAAAAAATCACTTCTAGTACCTGATTTTAATTTGTTTGCTTATTTGTTTCACAGAACTCGGCTAAAAATATTTACCTTCCTCAGAATGGTGGGATTCAACTAGCCTGACTTAAACAAACTGAATCTAAGTTAGTTAATTTTAAAAAGCAACAAACAAACAAATAAACCCAAACCAAATTACATTCTAGGACAAAATTAATTTGTCTTATATCAGACATCTTGGTAGGATAAGGTTTATAATTTTTTATTCTCTAGATTATACAGTTTTAGCAATAAGAAAATAAGAGAACAAAATTAAAATAAAATTACCATTATTTAAAATTAAAATAAAGCACCATGTATGAAAAAAATGGGAAGCCTTTTTTGAATCCAAAATTCTGGCAAATGCATTAGAGAAATAATGAATAATGGCAATAATATAGACTTCATCAAAGATAGTAAAAAATATTGCAACTTAAGGAGAAAAATTTTGAAGTTTCCCTTTCAGGAGAATAATAGATGAAAGGAGATGTCTAGGAGGTATTTTGCATTAATAACTCTGTGATTTCAAGAACCAAAGTAAGATCACAAAATTTATCAAATTAATTCATCAACTCATTTTTACTTACTTTTCCTCTTTCTCATCGTATTTTCTGAATATCAATGGATTGTATTGTGACTATCCTTTATACTCTATGGTTTATAAGTTTATATCTGTTCTGAGCCATAAATGGTGAATTGTAGAACATGGTGAAGTATACAGAAAGAAAAACACCACCAAGGGAAAAATAATACAATAATAATACAATAATAATACAATCTCTTCTTACTACTCTTCTTACTAATCTTTCCTTACTACATATTGAAGTAATTGAGACACACTCTGTGATGATTTGAGTACTGCAAATCAACTTAAAAATTGGATAAACCCTTGGGAAAATACTATATGTAAAAAATAATAAGGAAAAACCATGCATATATATTCCAAGTCTATGACAGAAAAGTCATAATTGTCACCACTCTGTTTTTCAGTAAACAAATAATGCAATTTCATATAGACCCAGAATATCTAGAACATCTATCTCTTTCTCAGAAAGATTTGTCTTACTAAAGAAATTCATTTCTCACCATTTTCTTACTTTGTCACATAAAAATTGATCACAGACAAATAACCTCTATCTCCATGTTCCTTGACATTTATTGAGATTGATTTTTGGAGGCATGTCAAAAATTTTGAAACAAAATGAATTCTCTTAATAAGTGGATAAATGTTGCCCATCTTTGTTTCTTGAAGAGGATTAACCCAAAAATGATAATTGCTTGCTCCCACAAGACAGATATTTGAAACTAAAAACTCAGGAGCATGTTATTGGGTTGAAATGTTTTGTTTCTCTTGTTGAAATTGAACTCAATGTAGTTAAAATCTTGCACAACAGGATTATCCCCTTTCTTTTCTCTGCGAAACACAAACGACCCCAAACTTTGTATCTTGTTCAACTGCAAGTGGTATCTAACTTAGAATGCAAGTGGTGTAGCATGACACACACATTTGGTATAGAAAGGCAAAATAATGCTACATATATCCCACTATCTTGATTCTCATCATGAAAAAGATTTATCTGGAAGAAAGAAGTGATACAACCACAGAAAGAAAATGTAGTAATTTTCTGTTAGAATAAGTGTTTTCTCAGATTCTCTATGACAAAAAATATTTGAGTTGAAGATTTAAATAGGTAATCTGGTTATCTGCGCTGTATATCTTACGCATGAACAGACTCCAAAATCATGAAAGGTTTCTCTGGAAGTTGTTAGAACTATTTTGTAATTATTTTTATGAACTTATGAGTTATTTTAATGAGAAAATTTGAACTTTTTCAAAATTGCATAAGCCTAGTGAAATGTTTCTGAAGTGTTCCCTAGGCTGGCATTTATAGCAAAGCCAAAACAGTGGAGGAGCAGAGTGACTAGAACCCATCTTAGTGCCATCTGCCTCCATCACCATACTGAAAGTTTCTGGGATCTTTCTCTGACTCTGTGGTCTACCTTCTATTGAGTATACTGATGGTTGTCTTTGATTCATCTGCCACTTCCCTCTTAATCATAACAAAAAAAAAAAGAAACATTACAACCAGTCTTGAAAACAAAATATTTACTTGTGACTGGTTAGAGTACAGCAGTATTTAAAAAACATGAAACGTATCATCAGGCAAGGAATACAATTTCCACTCTACTCCATTTTGGTCAGAATTATTTTATAACACAATACACTACATAATATACAGTCATAACATATACTACTGTTAATGTTAGTCACTTCTATCTATACTATTACAAGAATAATTTTTATATATTTAACTTGTGCTTTTCTTTGAGACATCATAAGTTCTTTATCTCAGATATATCTTGAAACAGTTAGATCTAAAATTCAGCTGTTAAGTTCATGAAATACCTTTTGGATTTTGTTTTTAGAATGTCTGAAGAGAATGTGTGGCCCTTTAAATTGCAATATTCAAAATTTTTGGAAGTATTTTTATTTCAGTCTGTAATTTTTAAATTAACCTTTTTTTCCAGATTTTTTTCATAGATAAATCTTCCCTTGCTTTTAATCTTTCTTATCATCAGCCTTGAAATCTTCTATTTTCTACTATATATATTTAAGAAGGATGACAAGAACAGAATAAAGTAGTCCAAGTAATGGAAAATCATTGTAATAATAGCAGTGTAATTTTGTTGATTTCCTTTTTCTGACTAAAAGAAATTCTTGTCATGTTCATATAAAGGGCAGTTCTGTTTAGATAATAATCTAATACAAGATATTACAAAATATATTTAAAAAATGGCATAGACTTTGTGAGAGGAAATACTAGCAGTATCTGCAGTCTTTCCATCAAATTTTTTTACTGCCTTTTTTTCTAACATAATACTTAAAGTACGTAAGTTTAAGTACATTCATTCTTCTCTTGTACTAAAATATGATGCACTTCTGGTGGAAATGTGAGTAGCAGGATGATTATAATTCTTCTGTTGCATGCTGTAATGATATTTTTTGTGCTGACCTTTCATATATTTTATTTCATGGCAAACTTTTCTTTCACTTTCTTTTTTGGTCTTAATGCTGCCATCACATAAAATGCCATTTTTATATCTGACAGCAGAGTTTGACTGCAAGAACAGTAGTTCATGAAAAAGAACTTGAGCTTCCTATTGTTGATGTCTGAAATGACAACTGCATTTTGTTTTGCTGTTGCACTACTGAGACAGTTGCTGTCAAAACTTCATAACTCTCTGGAGAGAGTTAAGTGTAAGCAGACAGAAAAAATTTACTCCCACTAACAGAAGCAAAGACATTCTTTCCAGGTATTTTTTGAGATGTGTAATATACTTGGCTTTATAATTTCATCAAGAATGACTTCCTTTTGAGTTACAGTTAGGATTTTCACTGAGTATGCCTGTTTTGCTTTTATTTTCTTCTTTTTTCCTTTGCTTACTTTTAGCAATTCAAAGTGGCTGATGTGCTGTATAACCTTTGGGTGTGCTATATAACCTTTGATGTGCTATACAACCTTTGTGCTATATAACCAGAGAATCATTATATCAAATTAAGTCTCTGAAGTAGATGTCTCTTTACTATTCTTTTTATGTTATAATTATTTTCTCATCTTTCTACCACACTTATTTCACTTGCCACTTCTTGGATCTCAGCTGTTAACTTTTTGTAGCTTGTGCTGTTCACTGTTTGGAATCCAGTTATCTTTGTAAATCTAATTCAAGTCATATGTGACAATAGGATTTAGGTGGATTCAAGACCTAGATATTTTATTCAACTATTAATTCAAATACATTAAGTCTACTGTTCTGTGGAATAATTGACATGCTGTAGAACCAAAGATTAAAAGAAAAACTGTTTTGTCTCATTTGCTTCATGCTCTTTCCAGCTCCTTTATTTATTACAATAAAAGCCCTCACAGTAAACCTGGGAAATAGCAGGGAACAATGTTTTGAGTGTGTGCTGGGTTTGTCAAGAATTGATCTGCTTCATACTTGGTGGTCTTGGTGCTGTTTTTTGGATTTGTGCTGAAAACAATGTTTTCATTGTTTCTGAGCTGTGCTCACACACAGTCAAGGCCTTTTCAGCTTCTCACGTCACCCCACCAGCAAGGAGGCTGGGGTGCATGAGAGGCGGGGAGAGTACACAGCTAGGACAGCTGACCCCACTGACCAAAGGGATATCATAAAATCACAGATTCATTAAAGTTGGAAAAGACCTGTAAGATCATCAAGTCCAACTTTGTTGCCCTTATTTGGAAAGCAAAAGCTGATATTCCAGTGCCACTGTGTCTTTCTTGTAGTTAGGGGCCCAAAACTGAACAAAGGATTTGAGATGCAACCTCACCAGTGCTGAGAGAGAGACACAATCACTTCCCCTGTTCTGCTGGCCACACTGTTTCTGACAACTGCCAGAATGCCATCAGCCTTCTTGGCCACCTGGGCACACACTGGCTCATGTTCAGCTGCTGTTGACCAGCACCCCCAGGTCCTTTTCTGCTGAGCAACTTTTCAGCCATTCTGCTTCAGGCCTGTAGCGCTGCATGGGGTTGTTGTGACCCAAGTGTAGGACCCCATACTCAGACCATATGGCATCATGCTCAGCATATAAAACTGGGGGAAGAAGAAGGAAGGGGACAACATTGATGCTGTTTGTCTTCCCAAGTCACCATTATGTGTGATGGGGCCCTGCTATCCCAGGGATGGCTGAACACCTGCCTGCCTGTGGGAAGCGGTGGATGAATTCCTTGTTTTGCTTTGCTTGCATGCATGGCTTTTGCTCCACCTGTTAAGCTGTCTTTATCTTGACCCATGCGCTTTCTCTACTTCTACTATTCTGATTCTCTCCCCCATCCCATCTGGGGGAGAAAGCGAGCGACTGTGTGGGGCATAGCTGCTGGCTGACGTTAAACCACAACATAGTGAAAGGATAGAACTAAACTGCAAATCTGAAATGCAGAAATGTCTGAAATGGCAATGGAAATATGTCAGCACAACCTGACAGAAAAAAAAAGCCTGTGTGCACTTACTGTTTATCATCAGACTTTATATATGTGCAATAAATAGTAAGGGTTTGTTACTGCTGGGCAAAGAACTAGGGTATACATAGATTGATTGTAAAACGGCACACACTCCTGCCCAAACTGACTCCCCAGTAGTCTGAAAAGATCTGAGCTTTGTGGAGTGTTATTCATTATAGGGTTCAAGACCGTAGCTAGTCCATATTCATCTTAATAATGTGGGACGAAAGACACCTGTTCTTTGACTTATGTGTCATCCACCATGATAACTTCCATGATGTCTTAATTACTTATATGGAATATTTAGAAGAGAAATATTTAAGAGAAGCTCTTTGAAGCGTACCAATTTCTTTTAGGTAAGAGAAGACTTTATACAAATAAACCCATCACTTTCTTGTTCTCAAGAGGAAATTCGTATTTGTTTATAGAAGACTAGAACATTGTAAAAAAATCTAATTTTCTGTTTACGTACACTGAAGTCTGAAACTGAGCTTTCCAGTGGAGAGAAGATGAAAATTCAGTTGTATTCAATTTGGTTATTGGCTATTGACTAATTATGGACAAATTTGATGGGATTTCAGGAGAGGGAGGAATCATGTCATTGTGGTTCATGTTAAAAACCAACTGTGGAACATGGAAGATTTTCTTTTTATTTTTCTTGAATCTTTGAAACATTTCCTGCTCTGAAAAATTTATTCAACAGTTCTTGAACAAGTACCATACTATTTGATTACTTTTCTAAAACATTCTACAAGCATTGGAAGAACGAAAACCCTAATATTTTAATCTATCTTAGCACCTTTTGACTCAATATTTACAGGTAAGCTAATCACTCTATGCTTTCCTAACTTCTCCAAGTATCCAAAATATGAATGCATGAGACTGAGGCTATGAAACTTTTGAAATAAGGAATGAGAGAAATAAATTGATTATACAGTCAAACTGTAAGGGTCTATATGGTGTATATGAACTTGAAAATGTTATTTGATGATATTATAAAAATAACACTGTAATTACAGTGACAATGTGATGAAAAGAGCCTTAGGTTGTCAAGAGAATGCTTTAAGAGGCAAGTTGGAATAGATTGCAGCAATGCTGTACGTTTCAGTAACAGGTTATTGATCGTGTACTGGCTTATGATAAAGAACATAGTGGAGACTTTCAGCCTGCAATACTAAGTGATCCTCACATGAGAAAGTCTGAATTATTCCTTATGAACAGAGCAGCCTTTCTTTAAGGACTTATTTCTTTTAAATATGTATGTAATAGTGTTCTTTCTTAGTGACATACTCTTTTTATGGTATGATATATGCCTGGAGTGTATTTTCTTTGGAAAAGAAAATATTAACTCTGGAATATCAATAAGATTCCCTGAAATATGAAAATATGTCACTAAACAGTATAAGTTGGTTTTTGTTCCCAGAATGAAAAGGGGAAAGTGTATGGTTTGTAAGAACAGGAAAACCACGCAATTTCTTGTTGCACGTCTGTAGCTAAACATACCTTGATTTTCATACTCGATTAATTTTGCTCACTGTTAACTGAATTCTGCTCTGTAAAATACAGTGTATTTTCAGAAATAGGTGTGTAATTGGAAAGTGCACTTGTGATTTTTTAGGAAAACCAGTGATGGAGTGAGTAGCAAGTGAGGTCAAGAGTTATTACACATATCATTTAATAACATAGTATATGCTCAAATCTAGCAAATATTGGATTCAAAGGGACTACATCGACGTATAAACTTAAACATTCATCTCAGGTAGGATTAAGTCATTTGGGCAGCTGACTTTTTTAAAACACTTCAACTGCCTTCACTTCCTGAGGACAATTTTTGGTGAAATGGATATGTTCTTACTGTATTAATGTGGCTAGATTCTTTTTCCACAAGAAAATTTTATTTTACTTTTTCTAAAGCTGTGTACTAACGTGCAGATTTGGAAAGAGGACCAATGTTTTCTGATTCATTCACAAATCAACACTAGCAATTTTCCATCTGATTGAACTCAGCAGTTGCAGAATTCCTTTAATAAAAAAAAAATTAGAAATATGTCATGTCGTGCACAGCAATGCCCAACATTTTGCTTATCTTTTTTCTCAAATTTGGGATTATGTAGGTGTAGTAGGTTGATCCCAGACAGCACTCACCCAGTTTCTCACTGACTCCCCTCTCCTGTGGGACCTGGAGAAAGTACAAGGAAGGCAAGAAGACTCTTGGGCAGAGAAAAGAATACTTTAATTAAGAAAGCAAAAGTTGTGTGCCAACCATGTGAGTGGTTGGCATTAAGTAAGTTAAGTTTTCTTCAGTCTGATAAGCATACCATTATGCTTGAATATATGAAATTATGTGGAAAAAAAAACCCCTTTAAGGTAAAAACAACAAAAGACCAGATAGTTTGGAATCGACAATATTCAAAGATGTAAATATATAAGTGAGCCTTTCAGGGGTGAGGCCCTCCTAGATATGCTGTTTACAAACAGAGAAGGACTGGTGGGAAATGTGGTCAGAGGTCTTCTTGGGCACAGTGACCACAATATGATAGAATTTGCAATATTTGGTGAAGTTAAGAGGAACATTAATAAAACCTCTACCCTGGATTTCCAGAGGGCAGATTTTGGTCCATCTGGGACACTGATTCAGAAAGCCCCTTGGAAAGAAGACCTTAAAAACAAAGAGGTCCAGGAAGGCTGTACATACTTTAAGGAAGTAATCTTGAAGGTGCAGGAGCAGTCCATCCCTCTGTGCCAAAAGATGAGCTGGCAGGGAAAATGACCAGCCTGGCTGAGCAGGGAGCTTTTGTAGGAACTCAGGGAAAAAAGAGAGGGTGTATCACCTTTGGAAAAAGGGACAGACAACTCAGGAGGTGTTTAAGGATGTCATTATGTCATGCTGAAAGAAAATTAGAGAGGCAAAATCTCATCTGGAACTTAATCTGGCCACTTCTGTGAAGAATAATAAAAAGTGTTTATATAAATACATTAATAGCAAAAGAAGGGGGAAGGCAAACCTTCATTTCTTAGTGGATGTGAGGGGGAATATAGTCACCAAAGAAAAGGAAAAGGCTGAGGCACTTTACACATTCTTTGCCTCAGTCTCCAACAGTAAGACCGTTGTCCTGATCCTCAGGACAACTGCTCTTCTGAGCTGGTGGACAGGGACTGGGAGCAGAATGGACTCCCTCTAATGGAGGAAGCAGTTTGTGACTTGCTGAGGCACTTCGATGCTCACAAGTCTATGGGACCAGATGGGATCCATTCTAGAGTGATGAAGGAACTGTTGGAAGAGTTTGCTGAGCTGCTCTCCATCATTTATCACCACTCCTGGCTAACCAGGGAGGTCACGGATAAGGAGGCCAGCTGGAGGCTGGTCATCCACAAGAAGGGCCAGAAGGAAGATCCGGGGAACTACAGGCCTGTCAGCCTGAGCTCGGTACCCAAGAGGGTTATGGAGCAGAACATCTTGAGTGCAATCACACAGCACAAACAGGACAACCAAGGGATCAGACCCAGCTAGCACAGGTTTAGGATGGGCGGGTCCTGCCTGACCAACCTGATCTCCTTTTATGACCAGGTGACCTGCCTGGTGGATGAGGGAAAGGCTGTGGATGTTGTCTACCTGGACTTCAGAAAAGCCTTTGATACTGTCTCCCATTGCATTCTCCTGGAAAAATTAGCAGCCCATGGCTTGGACAGGTGCACTCTTTGCTGTGTTAAAAACTGGCTGGATGGCCAAGCCCCGGGGGTGGTGGTGAATGGAGCTGCATCCAGCTGGCAGCCAGTCACTAGTGGTTTCCCCCAGGATCAGTGTTGGGCCCACTCCTGTTGAATATCTTTATTGATGATCTGAATGAGGGGATTGTGTCTATCATTAGCAAGTTCGTGGATGACACCAAGTTGGGTAGGAGGTTTGATCTGCTGGAGGGTGGGAAGGTTCTGCAGAGGGACCTGGACAGACTGGATGGAAGGGTTGAGAGCAGTGGTATTAGGTTCAACAAAGACAAGTCCTGGGTTGTACACTTTGGCCACAACCTCCTGCAGTGCTACAGGCTTGCAGCAGAGTGGCTGGAAAGATGCCCAGCAGAAGAAGACCTGGGTGTTGGTCGACAGCAGCTGAACATGAGCCAGTGTGTGCCCAGGTGGCCAAGAAGGCCAATGGCATCCTGGCCTCTATCAGGAATAGTGTGGCCAGTAGGACCAGGGCAGTGATTGCCTCCTGTACTCAGCACTGGTGAGGCCTTGAGAACTGCATTCAGTTCTGGGCCCCACACTTTAAAAAGGGCATGGGGATACTGCAGTGTATCCAGTTTAGGGCAACAAGGCTCATGAAAGGACTAGAAAACGTCTTATGAGGAACAGCTGAGGGAGCTGGGTTTGTTGTGAGATTGTGGTGAGGTGGGGGTTGGTCTTTTCTACCATGCCTGCAGTGAAAGGACCAGAGAAAATGGCCTTAAACTGAGACAGGGGAGATTCAGATTAGATATTAGATTAAAAAATTTCACTGTTAGGGTGGTCAGGCATTGGAATAGGTTGCCCAGGGAGGTGGTGGAGTCACCATCCCTGATGATATTTAGGAAGCATCTAGATCTGCCACTGGGTGATGGTGTAGTGGTTTTGGGGTTACAGTGGTGGTGCTGGTGATTGGACTGGATGATCTTAAAGGTCACTTCCAATCTTTGTGGTTCTATGAACAAAAAAATGTGTATGTTATCTTGTTAGCCAGACTAGGAAGTTTTTTTCACATGCAGGTCCTAAAATCTATTAACCTGGCTAACACTCCTGCTTTTACAAGATGATGGATTAATTATCAGTTGTAATTAAAAAATCTGATTGCAAAAGGACCCCAGTGTACACAGCAGCTACAGGAGACCCGTTAGCTCTACAGATCTAAGTGGGAAGTATTGGGCTGGGTGGGTCTGTTCCAACCTCCAGACAAAAACAAGGCTTAAGCTGAGACCCTAATGTTTTGATGATTTGCTGTTTGCTGGCTACACTTTGACAGATCATTACTAATTTTCAAAGGAGCTGTTAAAAGTCCCCTTCAGTACACAGTGTTTTAAAGGTCCTTGAGGAAAGCATCTTGTCAGAGTGATGTGTTGTCATGCAGGTTGTCCATGCATGCTTATTAAAAAGGATTCTGCTCTTCAGAAATCTGGGTTAGCATTTCAAGTAACTGCAAAATGCACCCCTATGAGATCACAAGGAAGTAAAAACTGTTTTACCTATTCACTGACCTTGACACTGTGAAAGAGTAATTTGACTTACCATGAATTAATGGCATTTTTCTGTGGTTTGCTTGTAGCTGTAGTCTCAGGCTGAGTACACCAAATCCAATTAAGGACTTCAGAAATATTGACCAGATGCAGGATAAGTGTTTGCAAAATTTTCTCTACCTACAGGTGGAAAACCTCAGTTCAGTCAATTCAGCCTGGACAGACAAATTGACAGCATCTGTGGTTACAGCTATACCTGAAGACAATAAACATGACTAACAAAGGGATGACCTACAGAGTTTTGATATGGAAGAAATATCCATCAGCAAAATTTCTAACTACTTCCTTCATTCCTGTCATTTTCAATACTAAATAAACCCTTGGGACACAGTGGAGAAGTAGGACAGAACCTTATAAAAACACAGCCACCTACCTCTGGTAAGGTACAGAAAATTCATCACTTGTGTAACTGGACTCAATGGAATTACTGTAGGGATGAGCAAGCCAGTATTTTGATAGTAGTGCGGTCCAACTGAACAGTTATCAATTGCTAATGAGCTAATGAGAAATTATACTAATTTCAGTTTTCAAAATTGAAACAAGAACTACTTTTCACATGCTGTGCACATGTGCTGCTGCTCAAATCTGCCCTCAGCAGAGCTGCAGATCTATTCCAAAAAAACAATATATTGTACACAGCAAAATACAGTATTTATAAGCATGTGGAGTTCTAAGACTAAATTTGTGATTTTGAGCTAAAACCGGGCCTATTTTCTATCAAAAATTTGAAACCTACACTTTCATCTCATTCTGCTCATATGAAGATAAGTAAATTGTTTGATGGGGATAGGAGTACTGCATGGCATTTCCTGTTGATTTTCACGGATGAGGTGGTGGGGTTCTTCCTTCCTTGCTGTACTTAGCTGCATATTTAAAGAGTAATCCACCTGTTCAGGTATATATGCACATGAATGACATAAAGGAAATAACTCAAAGCTAAGGAATAAATATATTTCTGGTATGGAATTCTGTGGTGCCTTTTCTGGAAATGGGTGACACATAAATATCAAGGTTGGCAATCATTGTCAAAATGTTACGGTCTAACAAATTGCCATCATAAATAATCCCTTTGGGACATATTTACTGATTTTAATCACTTTATTCCATAACTACTCAGTGAATCTGGCCCTCCAAAGTACAAAGGATTGTATGGGATTGTGGGATGTTCTGAAACCAAACAGCTTTTTTTCAGCTACTGCATCATTTTATAGCAAAACATACATACTTGAAAAGATTTCTTTGCTCAGTATTTTTTAAATGTATCTTATTTTACTCATTTGCCTAATCCTGATGGGTGTCCATTACAGTCCAGAATGACTAAGTTACCTCTTTCAGGAGCTTGCATGAGTGCAAGAAGAAGCCATGTTTAGTAACAGTGTTCTGGTGCTTTTACTTTTTGTTTCCTTGTTAGAGACACTGATAAATGATTAAATATGAGCCTAAAAGCAGATGGAACTGCCCTGATTCTCCCAGAAACCCCTGATTACTTACCCATGGACAAAATGTGTCAAAATGATGGCTGCCATGGCTTAAATAATGAGACACAAAAATTGTAAATTATGTACCAGTCTAAATTAATTTACTGGAAATGAGTGTAATTTACAAAGATCTACAAGTTGTGAAATAGAGACCTGAAAGATCTATTGTGAGAAATTATATCTTTTCTTCTTTCTGATACTTGTTCAGAGACTTCTGTTTTCTTCCGAAATTAATTAACTTAGTAATGATCCAGTAGTCATTAAAAGAGGATCTGGCTTCTTCAGAAGCTACATTCTCCTGAGAAACAACAAAAATACAGTATCTGAGATGCCACTAACCTTTACTCTTCTTCCTCTACCACCCCTGTAATTAGTCATAGCAAATGACAGAAAGGGTGTAACCAATTAGCACAAAAAACTCCTGAAAAAGACTGCATCACATTTGTTAGATCTTAGGCATATTTTACTGTATTAGCTGCTGTAATTACAAGCTCTGAAGCCATTATAATGAAAAACGGGGTGAGAAGCAGTGGTTACGGCGCAGTGTGTCTGGCAGTGAATTTACAGAATCACATAATCACAGAATCACCAGGTTGGAAGAGACCTCTAAGATCACCGAGTCCAACCCATGCCCCAACACCTCAACTCAACCATGGCACCAAGTGCCACATCCAATCTTTTTTTAAACCCATCCAGGGATGGTGATTCCACCACCTCCCTGGGCAGACAATTCCAGTACTTCACCACTCTTTTCCTGAAAAACGTTTTCCTAATATCCAACCTAAATTTCCCTTGGCGCAGCTTAAGACTGTGTCCTCTCATTCTGTCAGTTGCTGCCTGGAGAAAGAGACCAACCCCCACCTGACTACAACTGCCTTTCAGGATGTTGTAGAGAGTGATAAGGTCACCTCTGAGTCTCCTTTTCTCCAGGCTAAACAACCCTATTTATGTGCTTTAGAGCCCAATCCAAAATTTATTGAAATAAATTTAAGTATTCTCTCAACATTTGAGTAAGACAAATACTACGCAATCACAAATCAAGCAGCGATGAGTGCCATCTTTTTTTTTCACCATGTGAGTAGGTCAGGGAATTATGTTTTAGTGAAAAGCTGGTTTTGACCTTGTAGTCTTGAGATCTTTTTCCTTCTGTTTGGTCACTCAGAATTTGCTGTTACTTATGTACAAAATAGATTTTCAAGTTTAATATACTGATCTGCTGAAATTGATTTGCATTCTGAGTCTGGTTTAGGATATTTGGATAAACATTAAGTTCAATAGTTTATAGAATTCCTTTTAATTTCTGTGATATTGATAGACCTGTTTTATTCTGACAAAAAAATATTTTGTTTGCTCTCAGGTATGCCCAATGAGGAAGATTTTACATGTACACCAAAATTGTTGATATTTCTTATATGACATGACAGACAAAGAAAGAAAAGCCTATAGGAGATATACAGAAAAAAAATTCAAAATGGACACAATGGAGTAAACAATATAACATTTTTTATCCTATTTTTTTCCAAAATATTTTCACTTAAAAATAATAAATGTCCAGTATATCTGAAAGTAGTAACTCTCCCACAGTCCCAAAAAGATCTTCTGCTGTTTTCTATTTACAAACAACAGTCCAGATTCTATCTGGATTATGCCTAAATTGCTAAGTGGACATCCCAGCTTTATTTGGTCTAACGTAGATTTTATTTAAACTGTAAGAACCATATTCTTCTTGTGTACATATATTTATATATATATATATATAAAAATTATATGATTAAGTAACAAATACTATCACATGAATTATTGTATTGCATACATTTTCTTCTCCAAAACAGCATCAATTCAGTTTAATCTGGCACAGGAAGCATGTATCGACTCTTCTGTTTTATTTTATTCTAATTTTTAGGACCACTTCCAGGGAGAGTAATCTTGTATTGCTTGCTACTTTTACCTGGAAAAAGACCAACAGTGTGCAGTTCCAAAGTTAATACTTTTAAATTTTTTTACTGATTACACACCTTCTACTAAAACAAAATTTAGCAAGTTATTTGGTGCCTGGTTTTACCCTGACTTTTATCTCATTTTTCAGGAGCTGTCACATATGCTGGTTTGTATTTGTGCCATTTGAAAACATGAAAAAAAATGGGGAATATTTTTGTATGGTAGGTTGCACAAGTGCAATACCTTGTTTTTCTACTAAATCATTTCCATCAAGGCCTAGAAGTTTTCCCACAGCCATGTTCAAAATCAAAACCAATAATTTTTCACTCTCATGTAGAAAACAGTTCATCTCTGTATGAAATGGTAGAAAATGACCCAAAGCAGATTTATTCTTGCATTTGCACAGACGGCAGTTAGGGATGGAGAAACATCATGGTGCCTAGGAAGCTGTGACTTGAACTAAAGCAAATACCAGGCTTTAATTTAGATTTTGGTCTGTCATCTGGATTTTCTTTTCTACTGCATCAGAAAACAAGATTTGCCTTTTCTTTCACTTTGAAATGGCATTGAGTCTCTACGTGCAAAACATGTTGGGCTGTAATAAATATACATTTTAAATTTTATTCCTTGATATTTAAGTTAATTTCTCTGTTGTGCACATTTCTGTCTCATTCTTCTAAATGTCTATTGGCAGATAGTATTAAAATGCTAATGCAAACCTGTTTCTTTAAAGAAAATGGTCATAAAGTCATTAATTCATTCTGAGATAAGAATGAAAAACCTCAAGAGGTGTTCTATTTAATATTCAGATATGGATTGCTTTGATAGAAGTGCTTTATCACTTATAACAAAACATGCATGGTGAGTGTAAGAAGATTATAAGACATCAGACACCTAATAATGAAGGTTAGGTCATGGATAACAAAGTTACTGTAAGTATTTGGAAAACAGAAATAGAAGTGCAAATACTTCTCAACTAGGTTTAGTCCCAAACACCACTTATATCTCCTCATATTATTGAAATATGAATATAGAGTATTAAAAAGGCTAACATCCTCTTATAACATTTGTCTAGCTGTCAGGGTACAGTCAAGAGCAAAAATAAAATAAAACATGAAGAATTGTGAACTCTGTGACACACAGTCACTCTGTATCCTGGGAGAACTCTAGGAACAGACTGTAACAGAATCAATCTTGCATTTCTTTTCCACTGGATCAAAAGCAGACAATACTCATTACTAAACGAAATTATATCCTGAATTTTTAGAAAGGAGAGTTGTGTTATTTCTATGACTAATTTATGACTTCCCTAACACTCCTAGGAAATGAGGCTATGGATTCCAAAGTGTTCAAAAGCAGTACAATATAAAATCATAGAGAAGTCAGTATCATAACTAGAGAAAAATTGTCTTCCTTAACTTCTCTGATAAAGGTCAAAATTGTAATGGATGACTTTTAACTTCAGTAGCATATTCTTCAAAGTAGTAATACAAATGTACAGGTTAAAACTTTGTAAAAGTCCAACAGATATCTGAAACAAGGCATCTCATTATTTTAACAGCACCACTATCAAACCAAGGTATTCATATGTTTGTGGGATATTACTTTACATGACAGTTATAGAACATAACTGATGACTGCAGGGCTATAAACCAAACCAATGTCAACAGTAAAAGAGCTGATGTTCCTTAGCATCACTCATCTTTCCTTCTGTGTCATTGCTATGCACCTGAGAAAGAAAAATTAGCAGACCTATCAAAAAAGAAATGCTAAGACAGCTTTAAAAATAAATCAAATGAAACCTGAAAAAAAAAATCTTTAAAGAATCTCTTAAAAGGCTCTAATGGACAAACTCTCAGAGGTAAAGCAAAGATATCACATTAAAGAAATGTGTTTCTTATTTTGTTATTAATGTAAATTAATTACTTTGTCTTTAGTATAAATATATGGAAAGTTTTAATCACATCACCACTCCAGTTTTTTGGGGAAAATTCACTAGTCATACAACTGACATAATTTACTCTAAAGGTCCTTGCCTTCACCTTTGACACCAGTGTTGCAAGAGGTATTTGCCTTCTGAGGAAGAAATTTTATTTTGCTAATAATATGTCAAAAATTTGCAGTGAGGGATCTCCAGTTTAATTTTTTTTTTAAGGACAAATAAAATAAGATAAAATAACCCCCTACTCCTCACAAGTTTGCAATGTTGGCAGTTGTCCAAAGTGAGTTACACTCTGAAATGGAGAGCACAAACGAAAAACCAAACCAAACCCAAAAACAAACCCCCCAAAACAACAAATGCCAAAAAACCCAAGCAACAAAAAAAGAAGTCCCTATGTGTTTATATTTTATTTCTCTTGGCTAATTATTAGTCAGCTCACTATCACCGCTGACTATGATATATCAATTGCTATCAATTAAAGTAAACATAACTTTGTCCAATTTAATTTTCAGATGTCTAAAGGAAAGAAAGCAAATGTACTATTTTAATTGCTGTTCCAGCTCTGCAGCCTACGATAATCTTTATCGTAAGACTTTCTGAAGTAGCACAGATGAACAACTTTGTTAGATGTTGCAACTTGACTTGTACACTGTATATAAAAAAGGAGAGTTCTCATGCTCTAGTTAATTAATTGGATTATGCCTTCAAAAGGATTGACACTTCATATGCCCTTATTCTAAGCATTTTTTAAGAAAGTTTGCAGAATAGACTTCAGAAGAATAACCTAAGGATGAACTTTCAACTTGTGCTACATCACAGTTTTCTTTAGAAAAGGCAGTTTTAGAGGGCAGGAAAAAATGTTAAGGAGAAGACGATGTGCCATACTTTTATGAAGTGTGGCATCTAAGGAAGAGATATATCCTTAGCAGGACTTTAAAACTGTCACCATCATGATTCCTAATTTTCTTGTTCTGTAAATGGCTTTTTTTTTTCTTAGTAGATGGACTTTAGGCTAAGGG
This sequence comes from Dicrurus megarhynchus, assembly GCA_013399195.1. NCBI lineage: Eukaryota > Metazoa > Chordata > Aves > Passeriformes > Dicruridae > Dicrurus > Dicrurus megarhynchus. Next base: position 346,462 of record VXAD01001114.1, read on the forward strand.
ATTGGTCAAATATACCCTGGACATGCATAAATACGAAGTATTAGACATAGCATTATACAAACATTTTTGCCAATTAAATATATGTATTCCTTAATACATTAGTCTTCAGTCCTACGTCACTTTAGGAATAGTCTGAATATTAATTTAGCACACAGAAGGAGACATTGAATCTAGCTGGACTAGCATAAAGAATTCTGCATAAAGCTGAAAATACTTTCCCATCATGGACTGCAATTTTCCCCAGAGAAGCTCCACCCTGTACTCATACACATGGTCAGAGTGTTCTGAATAACTCTGAGACAAAAATTTAACTTATTTTCAGGTTTTTTAATTTTTCTATCCCTTCACTTGAATAAAACACGTATGAAGGACTAAGGAAAAGATTAGCAATTTCTGCATATCTTCAGACCTGCAAAAATTCCAAAGGCACAACAAAACATAGCCAGTCAAAACCTATCAAAAATATTGAAAACTCTGATAAGCTGAATATTATATTTACAGGTTTGCTCTAATCCCAGGTTTAAAATAAATTTAACTAGTGAAAGCTTGTAGCCTTGTGGAAATCAGTACTAATTGTTGTAGATCTCTGCAGAATAAGAGATTTACAAAAGAGCACAATAGATTGTAAAAGGATTTCAGCTGACTGACTGACTAAATTGACTGTTTGGCCTGTTAGATGTCTATAGGTGAGGAGTCCGTGAAGGGTGTACAGGCATGGTTAACCATGCTCCACTCTGATAGCCCACCTTCAAGCTCTCTTTTCTTCAGACCCCAAATTTCCCTTTTTCATGGTGATTCCCAGACACTTTGGAATCCCAATGATCGGAAGAATTCTGGTACATTAGGCATGTCTTAACACCTGATAAAATTTTATTTCTTAGAAGAAACTACCTACATTTAGCCTGAGTAATATTTTACAGCTATGTAATTCTGGGGGAGAAGACTGCATAGAGTGTTTATTTAGAGCTATACACATGCAGGGGATTGTCACACATTGTCAAATACATGAAAATGTTCACATATGAATGGAAAGAGTATCCCAAATGAGATATAAACTAGCTTGAGGGCAGAGGAATAACATTTTTATTTAACCTTTGGTTGTTAATTCTGCTCTTGGGACAGAAATAAATGGGATTTGATATTTCAGGCAGATGAAGTACTTGATTTTTACTTTAACTTTGTTGATTGTAAAATGCTTGGGGGCAGAAAGAAATGGTGCTTTGTAACTCAAAATTGCTGCAGGAAAAGAAAAACATAGTTTTATAATAAAAGTAATATTTAATTATACATATTTTATGCGGCCACAAAACTTTCCATTTCAAGAGATTGTTTAAGTCTGCAGGCATACACATTACTCCGTAACCTAACATTCAACATGAAGAAGAAAAAAAGATTCTTTCTTGTCTTGATATCAGAGGCATGACCACCCAATATTAATTTATCCACAATCCTGATGAAAATAGGCTGACTGATATATCTGGTATAGAAGTCTTCTTCAAACATTGAGAGATCAAAATAAACACTAAGTCACTAAGCCTAAGAAGTACTCTGAAGCTGGGAAAAAAATTAATAAAGTGATTAATATTTAAAACTTGTCTAGAAAGAACTGTCTTCAATATTTATATGGCATCATAAAACTGCACCAGAAATGCTAAATACTGCGGAAATGTTTAAAATACAGAATGCAAGCCTGTGTAACTAAAACCCTTTTACTTAGACAGCTTCTTTGCAAATTCTTGCTTCTTTGCAAATTTTTACACAGAAAAACCTTGCCTAGCAGAATTCCAGCTCAATTGCTTAAATAGCTGTTGAAGCACCAAAGATATTTATTAATTACTGTTATGCAACCTCTGAAATGACTATTTTGTAGTTGATTTGGTTTACAGAAGGAAAAATAATAAAAATCCTCTTATTTCTCATTTTTACCCAACCCTAATATAAAAAAAAGTAAAGATTTCATAACGAGCTTAAAGACCATTAATTCAGACTGTTAAATGTCTGATTTGTCTTATTAAGGAAGACAATGAATAAGAAATATAAAAGCCAACAGATTGATCTTATTTTATCCTCCCATTTTCTGTGTTTTCTGACTGCTACATAAGAAGTGATAACACTAATTTGGTGTTGTGACATCTTTTCACCCTGTTGATGTCTCTGTGAGCTCACCTTGAGTCCGACAGGCACTTTGAGGGCAAGAGACTGTCATACTGCCTTCAAAGCAAGAGCTTTCTGAAAACTTTAGCTAATAATGGAAATAACCAAACCACTGACTTGGCACTTTTGGGTGTTAGGCAGGATCCATGCAGAAGCAAAGGCATGTGGTGAGAACAGGAAGTCTTAAATATTACTAATTTTATATTTGAGGGCAGTACTGGGAAATACATCTATTCAGTTGAGAGGCAAGCAATTTCTAAGACACTGGTGTTTCTTGGATTTGGTGTTTTTGTATGGTGTCTGTATCTCACTTCTTTCAGTTTCATGAGGAAATCCAAAATTTCATCACATCATCTGTTTCTGAAACCAGATCAGGATCATGTTGCTATTACTCTGTCCCAGGATCGTGTTGCTATTACTCAATCCATAAGGAGGTGTTGGTGTGGTGGGCAGGTTTACTCTTGCGCAGTCCTGTGCTTTCAGTCAACTTGTATGGGAAGAGTGGAGTATGAAAAGCCCACATACACATAGAATGTTCCCTAAAATTTTAAGCTGCTCAAAGCAAAAATGTAGGAAAGAGAAATTACTATGATTGATGGTCTGCAATAGCAAACCATAGGGAATTGCAAATCTAAAACTAATACTCCTTTCTGTACCAAGAAGCAAGGAAGGTTTTACTGAAGAGAAACAGCAGCACTTATCAGGCAGAGCATTCTAAACCAGGGGAAACATGACTGTGGCAGCTGCTGTCTCTGCTTTCCCTTGGTTTCTCTTCTTATATGGGAGGGATCTGCCATCTAGACTTCTAGAACTTTTACATATATTGGATGTATGACCTTTTTTTACCTTAAACTAGTGCTACTCAGCTCCCAACCTTCCTTTAGTGACGTAGACTTGTGCAACCTGTGTTGGAACTTCTGCAACTGCACTGTGAAATGTTTCTAGATACAGTATTTAATTTTTACTTATTGCACAGAATTTAAAGCACCTAATTTATAAGAGATTATTAAAATAATTTGTTTTACCATCACTCTTAAGGACAATGTGCTGGTATTCAAACCATTCCAGGAAAATAGATATCTTATTTTCTTGTAAGCCTTTGGCTCTTGGTGATTACTGCAGTGTATTTGCACAAGTGAGAGTTTACACATGGGAAACTTAGATACAGAAGAATAAAATTCATGATGATCTCTAATTTTGAGTAGCTGTTATTAAATACCTATGCATTTTTCCAAAGTCTTTAATTGGTGTATTTAATCATAATTTCCATTATGTATGCCTTCAAAAATCTTGTCGATAAGAAGCCAAAAGGCTATCAAGTCTCCAGAAAATGACACATCTGGTTTCCTGACAATTCTGAAGAAGTTTAAAAAATATCAACTCTAACTCCAGACCTAGTTCACACTAATAGTAATGAGGCAGTTATAAAGAATGCCTATATTCTAATTCCAGTTTTTAAAATAAACCTTATCACACTCTAATCCCATTTTTTTTCTGATAATAGTCTAAAATGCTTTTAAACCCTACCCACTTGGTAGAGCATCCCTGTTGGTCCTGAATACCACACAATTAAACTTTTGATAAAAAATATTGTATTTTTGTAATGCGGTTAGGTGGTTTCTTTTAGGAGGAGGCTACCAAATGAACAAGTAATTTAAAATCTCTTTCTAATGTTCAGATGATAAGGATTGTATTAAATCTTCCAGCATCCACTATCTAGTGCTCATGGAGATGGACAATGCTCTAGAAGATATTATTTATCTTACACTCAGAAACTCTCCCTGCATGACTTTGCTATCCATATTTCTTTACCTGGAAATTTGCAGTTTTTTCACTAAACATGCTTCTACTGAAAGTAAATCTCTTTAAATGCATGGCCTGCTGATAAGAGAGATGCGGTCTGGTAGGCAGGACAACAGAGTATGAAAAGATTGCCAATGCCCTCCTCTCTCTACTAGCAATATTACTGTTCTTGGTATTGTTCTCCAATTTTGATTACAGAGAAAGTCATTGACACAGTAATTCTTGAAATTACTAATGTATTTCAGATACCTAATGCCACAGTATAAAAAAAGCAACTTAAAATTATTAATTTTTACCCATTCTTATCAGTCATCCATTTTTAATGATCATGTTTTTAAAAGCCATTTAAGATATGCAAATATGTGAAAACTTTTTTAGAAACTCAATGAGGTTTAAGTACAAACCATAGTCTGACAGAAACAATAGTATTTAAAATTACAAGCAGATGGGAAAAGAATAAAATAGAAAAACAATTTTCCTGCTAGGACACTATATTGTTAAAAGTTTGGTATAAATTATGTCTTTTGTCAGAATCAGGACAAAAATTTTAAAGATAAACAAAGCAAAAATGTAGGTTATAACAAAAAGTAATTGCTATTCTGTGCTTTGAAATATTCAATAATCAGTATTTAAATATAAAACAGTGAAATCTGCCAAACTAGGACTTCAGACAACAGAGATATTATCATATGGAATTCAAATTTTTAATGAAGCCTGAAAAATGGAACAATAAGGGAAAAAAGCTATCCTTCTGATAAAATTTTAAGCTACACATACCTGTTCTGTACTACATGCAGAATTTGCTAGATGTGGCAAATATAGAATAATTTACAATGGCCTCTGCCAAACAAATCTATGAATCTACTTTACTTTTCATTCCTAAAAAAATATCAAATTGCCTAAACAATTTATAGTTGAACCTATGAATAGATTTAAAATAAGTATGAAGTAGCAATGAAATCTTTATGTTTCACAATAAAACACTTTTATCCTGTTCATTGATATACAATTGTTTTATTGTCTTTCAAATATTTAGGTCTGTGTAGAGTCCAATTCTGGAAATATTCTGCTTGTACAAACATGTTGTGTGTATTAAAAAAAAATATTTACATAGGAAATATCTTAAAGGCTAATGGTAAGGAGAATAAATACGCTTGAATCATAGAATCACAAAACTGTAGAATGGTTTGGAAGGGACCTTTGAAGCCTAGACCATGTAGTTCCAAGCCCTCTGCCATGGGCGGGGATGCCTTCCTCTAGACCAGATTGCTCAAAATCCTGTCCAGCCTGGCCTTGAGCACTCAGGTTGCTGATGCTGCACTCAATACAACTGTAGAGGTTTGAGAAGAAGTCTTTACTGTATCAAGTCAGTCTCCTGCATTCCTCACGCATATTATTATGCTTGAGAATGAAGAGTTCCTCCACTTTGAGAAAAATGTCCTCAAATAGCTGCCAGCTCTCAGTCTCATCCCCAAGCTGTCATTAGTGCTATGGTTATGGCTAGGGTTCAGAGAGCAGAAAGGCCTCTAGACCCAGGGGCTCTGTACCTGGAACAGACACACCACGGGAAGCACAGCACTGCACCAAGGTTGCTGTCTCCGGACCTTCTTCATCTGGGCCTCCCATGGTGCTGGGGGACTCTGCCACTGCCACTACTGTTAGGATTAGGGTTCGGAGAGCCACAAAGACTGCACCACCAGAGACCCTGGAGGTGGAAGAGCAATGCCAAGGATAGCACAGGACTGCTTAAGCATTGCTTCCACCACAGCTTTTGAACCCAGTTTCCCTGAAAGTGTAGGCTTTTTGGAGCTCTGAATCCTAACCATAACCCTAATGACAGCTGAGTTTGAGGTCCCTGGCACCATGAATGTTCCAGACAATATTTTTTTTTTATGTTTCAGTAAATTGAAATAATGCAAATATAAATCTTATTTATAATTTTGTGCAAGCTATGTATGCCTTGAGTTTAATGGAGTTATGCTGCACCTTGAATAGGCAAGGAAAGACAAGGGGCTAAGCCGGGAATATTTCAAAAATCTTTGCTGTTAATCTGCAGAGTAATACTGGGTGAGAAATAACTTTTCCCACAGAAGTGGAAGGATGCATTGTAGAATCCTGTGTTTCTATGGATCAAATAGCTTCTGAGGGCTGCACCTGGAGTGACTCACTAAAGGAAAAATCTTTCCCAAAAAGAATAATAAATTTGTAAAAACTGGAAGAAAGCCTTTCTGTAACCTAAATGTACACATTGCTGAATTTGCTTAACCATTACTGGAGATTATTTAAAGCATTGTTTTTCTTTGCAATTGAATAATTTTTTAAAAATAATATTCAATTTAAAAAAATATAACCCATTGTCTAATGCAAATAATCTAAATTCTGGCAGGAAAGGGAGTGAGGAAGCCCTCTAACTTTGAGAAAACCATTTTGGTGACACTCACAAAATACTCAAATGCTTTTAAAAGGTCACATGTTGCTAGTTATGTGTCTAGATGTCTGAGTGACAATGTTGTATGTATCTCTGTTAAAATGAATGGGACATATTCCAGTTCACTGGAGCCACAGATATCACAAAAATTCATGATTTTCTAACATTAAAACAGCAAAGCCCCCCCCCAAACCGTGTAGAATAAAAGCGACACAAATGACATAAAAATCATTCTTTCCTGGAAACATGGGAAATGTCACATATTATGATTTTTTTGTTGTTGTTTTTCTCTTTTTAACCATTAGAGTGGTAAAATCCTGTAGCAGGCTGCTGACAGGGGTAGTAGGATCCCTGCCTTTGGAGATGTTTGGCAACCTGCTTGGATTAGACCTTCTTTGAGTAGGGAATTGGATAGGTGACCTCCTGATACTCCTTCCAACCTTTGATTCTGATTCCATGATTGCATTATTCTGGAGAACCATCAGAAGATTTTAGGCTGTTAATTTACAGTGGACGCTCTCTCTACAGCTGCCTGAAAAGAGGTTGCAGCCAGGTGGGGGTCAGCCTTTTCTCCCAGGCAACCAGTGACAGGACTAGACGACACAGTCTTAAGCTGCACCAGGGAGGTTTAGGTTGGGCATTAGGAAGAAATTCTTCAAAGAAAGGGTGATTGGGCATTGGAATGGGCTGCCCAGGGAGGTGGTGGAGTCAACATCCCTGGAGGTGTTTTAGAAAAGACTGGATGTGGCACTTAGTGCCATGGTCTTGTTGACAAGGTAGCTTTAGATCATAGGTTGGACTTGATCATCTCAAAGGTCTTTTCCAAACTAATTATAGTAGTAGTTAGTAGTAGTAGTAGTCGTAGTTGTAGTAGTAGTCTGTTACAGGATGCCATAATTTCTACAATTCTTTATAAATATATTGTAGATAATATTTGAATACTGGTAGTTACTTGAAGTAACATTAAATAATCTTCCAAGGTATCTTCTAAATGGGTAGAGTAAATAAACTATAAGAATGCTGTTCAGAGTTCCTCCTAAAGAGAATAAAAGAATTAATGAAGTTGGATAATTTGGAAAAGAAATTTCCTTGGTCCCATTTGAAAGAGCATGGACATTGCAGTGAAATATCACTGCCAATAATTCTCAATACCAACTTTCAGAAGCATGTACAGCTGTGCATGTATGATATATATATGTGTGTATACATACACACAAAAATGCATGGGTAAAAGGCGAGCTTTACCCTCCTAACTGTCCTTCCAGGATGACTGGCAGATAACCAAATATCAAACAAATCATTAATAAGATTCTCTAGTGGTTCATTTTCATACACATTTGTTCATTCACTTCTTGAAAATAAGATTCACAGTATTAAGTTCTGTATATTTTCAAGTCTATTAGATTGAAATAACATCATTACTAAAAAAAAAAAAATCATTGGAAGGAAAAACTATAATCAGAACAATAAGAGGAGTCTATGAGGGGAAAAAAAAGCCAGAGAACTTTGATACAAGTCCTACTATTGACAAAATGCTCTTGAACATGAGATGCCTATGCTACATATCATCCATTGAGATTCTTTAATCTAATTATACATGTTTTGCCTCATTCAATGCTTTGGATGTTGGAAGTTTTGCTCAATACAGAAGCCAAACCTTGCAATAAGAACTTCCATTCAATATATTTATCATATTTCAGCAGAACCCTTTTTTTTTTATTTTTGGAATGGATTATACAAAATATATCAGTTGAATGATAAAGGAGAAATTAAATTTATGGCAAGAGATTAGCCATTATTGGCATATCTATTTCCACAGAAAAATATTGAAAGATTGCTTTTAACATATTGAAAATAAAGAATGTACTAAGTATTAAGAAATAAGTATGTAGCAGAAATATTAATTACTCCTCATAAGTTATTTTCTTCTGCTTTAGTGCATAATTTCTTTCATCATTCCCTGAAACATCAGACATTGTTCTATGAAATGATGCAATCAAACCAAATTATTTTGGAACATAATAGCTCAAAACTCACATACTGATTACTCAAAGGTATTTTTCTGTCTGACAAGGCCCTTACATACTACATCTCTATTTTAAGAGAATAGCATAAGTACACAGAAGGTCTTATCCAATGTCAATGAAGTCAACAGAATGAATCCAACTTACTTCTTTGGATGAAGCCATAGCTCATTACAGACATCTAATATTTCGATGTTGATGCAAATCTTAATCAGACAAATTAAGATATTTATGCTTTAGCTTCAGTTGTAAGGCATGAGAAAACTTAATGACAGTGTTTAGGTTTTCAATGAGAAAAGTACATCTATCAACTTGAATTTTAATAACTCTAATACCGGCAATGAGCTTTAAAGAAGTCTATCTGCTGGATTGGTAAGGTATGTTATAACTCTAAAATTTCATACAGATAGTAATGTGTCATTTCTCAAAGCTTTACACAGATAGTAAGTTCCATTATCCTCTTTTCCACTGCGGCATCAGCCTGTAAGACATGTTACATTTCCCAAATATTAGAAAGGTGGTTTTGTTAAAGTGTCCTTCTATTGATCTCATAGCTGTGCAAGGGCAAGACTTAGCAGTGACTTCAGTGGCACCAGGATTTCAAATAATATTATTAGATCATTCTCAACATGTTTCTTTTTAAAACTTCTGATTGAAGACAGGGAATACAAAGAATGTTTAAACATCACTTCTAATGTACGGCATTCTACACTCCTATGTGTTTGAAGACCTCTGAAACATCCAGAATTTGCTTAAGGTTGCTGAGTCTGCATTACGAATGGTTGAATGCCCATAAATATCTAGCAATATCAAGGGCACTGTTTTTTCCAAGTTTATTTCTTATGTTAATTATCTGGAAAGCAGTCAAAGCACATTAGTGGAATGACAATGAATATATAAATAAATTTGTGCAGGGTACTAGAACTAAGGAGGAGAGAGAAAGAGGGTAAAAGGTTTGTAAAGTAATCATAAACAGCAAACATAATGAAACTAAGATGAAAATGTGGTCAACCCTTCTCTACCCTCAGAAATACGTATCTACTATGTAATAAACCTGCTTTAATGACAGCTATATTTTTAAAAGATGCACAGAAAATGAACAAAGTAGTATCTGAGAACTCTAGTCATACATTCCAAGCAAAAATTTGATTTTCTGCATGTGTGTGGAACCTGCATCATAAAACGCTGAATTTCATGATCCTATTTTCTAAAGGATTCTGATGGTGCAACATTCATAGAATCATAGAATCATAAAATAGTTTAGGCTGGAAGGGACTTTTGAAGATGGATCATCTAGTCCACCCCCTCTGCCAAGGGCAGGGACATATTTCTCTAGATCAGAGAAGCCTGACCTGAAAGACTGCCAGTGTTGGGATATCCACAACTTCTCTGAGCAGTCCATTCTGGAGCCTCAGCACCCACATTGTAAAAAAAGTCTGCCTTATCTCCAAATCTACCATGTTTCAATTTAAAATCATTGCCCCTTGTTCTTTCACTACAGACTTTGAGAAAAAGTGTTTTTCTGACTTTCTTAACATCCCTTTATATATTGCAAAGACATTGAATTCTCCATAATCTGAACTGTACTCTTACCTGAGTCACAATCAATTATGGTCATCTCGGTAGTCTACCAGGGGAAAAAAATCCCACTGTCTTTCAAGATATATCTAGATATGACCACAGGAAGAAAAAACCCAAACAAAATAAAAAGATTCTTCACTTTCCTTAATTATTCTATGAAGGGATAAGTATGTATGGTAAAAAAAAGTCTTAAAAACCTCTAAGGCCAGAGACTTCATGACTTCACAGCCTGTTCCAAAGCTTTACTGCCTTCAAGATGAAAAAAAATATCTTTATACTATGTCTGAATATCTCCTTCTCATTTAATGCCTCTAGTCTTCCCATGTGCTGCTGCAGAGACTGGCCTGCCTGGAGCACAGATTCCCCTGCAGCCCATCAGGGAGACCATAGTGATGCAGGTTCTCTATCTGCAGCCCATGGACAACCACAGTGGAGCACAAATCCACACTGCATCTCATGGAGAACCACATGTTGCAGCAGGTGCATACATCCTGAATGAAGGTGCAGCCCTTGGATAACCCAAGCACAACCAGACTCCCAACAGGAACTGCATCCTGTGCAGAGGAGCCCACACAGGAGCAGATTTCCTGGCACAAACTGTGCCCCCGGAGGACCCACATTGAAATAGTCTGTTTCTGGTGGACTGTAGTCCACAGGACAGATTCACGCTGGAGCAGTTCAAACTGTCTCCCATGGGAGGGATCACTATGCTGTAGAAAAGGAACAGCCTAAGAAGGAAGGAGTGGGAGAGGTGAAGTGTTATAAACAGACTGCAACCTTCATTCCCTAATGCCCTGCAATGACAAGAGCAGGAGGAGGTAGAAGACTTTAAGAATGACATTAAGCTTGAGGAGAAGGTAGGTATATGGAGAAGGTATTTTTAGGTCTGTCTATTTTATCACTGTCCTACTCTGTTGTTAATTGTCAGTAAATTCAGTAATCTTCCCCTAATCAAGTCTGTTTTCCCCATGACAGTAATTGGTTAGTGATCTTCCTGTCTATCTCAGCCCATGAGCTTTTACATCTTCTTTTCCTCTCCTCACATTGATGGGGAGTGAGAGAACAGCGGCTGGGTATGGCAGCCAGCTAGGGCCAAACCCACCACATTATCACAGAAGGAAACCAAGTTGACCACGCATTACTTGCCCTTAGTAAACACATGCTTTCTATTCCTGATCAATTTAGTCTCCCTCCTACACCCAGAAATCTGTTTAGGGGGACTTGCTCTATGACTTTCCCAGAGATCCTAGGATCCTAGGCTGAACTAGTAGAGATGGCAGAAAAATCTTTAAGATTAGAGAAAGAGGAGCTTTAGGAAGATAGCAATTTGCAGATAAAGCATTTGATGTGGATACATTTGTAAGAGAAAATTATTTATCATATTTGTAGTTAAGGCTAACATAATTTGTTTGCCCTAAAAATACTATTAATTAACTTTCAACATGTCTCTAATTTCACAAATGTGTTTCAAGAAGATATATGAGGTGGAATCACCTCCTGAAATGAAGTATCACCCAGTAAGAGAGGTTATAAATCCTAGTAAGTATTATTTTAAGTGTTCTGGGATCTCATCAGACAATGTCATATCACATCATAGAGTAGAACATAAATTTGTTTGTTGTCATGCCGGCTAAGCAGCAACTATAATGTTCTATGATGTGATAGAACCTGGCATGCAGCAGCAAAAATGCAAGGGTTATTGATGTACTAGCAGTGGAAGTGCCTCAGAATGATCACATAAGAATTAGGCCTTTTCTGCCTGTGGAAAGATGACACAGTTGCAGGGAGCGAACTAGGGAAGACACCCTGTTGGATGTTTACAGGGAAGGACTGGTGGGTAATGTGCTTGGAGGCAGTCTTGGGCATGCTGATCATGAAATGTTATGAGTTTTTGGTTCTCAGGGACCTAAAGAGGGAGGTCAGCAGAAAAGCTACCTTGGATTTCCACAGGGCAGACTGTGGCCTGCTTAGGGGACTGGTCGAAAGAGTCCCTTGGGAGACAGTCTTGAAGGGCAAAAGAGTACACAAAATCTGGATGTTCTTCAAGAAGGAAACCTTATAGAGGCGGTAACAAGCCATCACTATGTGCTGAAAAATGGGTTGGCAGGAAAGAAGACCAGCCTGGTTGAACAGAGAGTGCTTTGGTTGGAACTCAGAAGAAAAGGGAGAGTTTATGGCCTTTGGGAGAAGGGACAGACAAGTCAGGAGGATGATAAGGAAGCAATAAATTTATGCAGGGAGAAAATTAGAAGGGCCAAAGCCGAGCTAGGATTGAATGTGGCTACTGCCATAAAAGACAAAAGAAATAACTTATATACATACATTAATAACAAAAGGTAGTCTATAAGTGCTATAGATCAGCTTTCCACAATTCCACAAGCCTAATAATGTTGAAAAATTTGTACTTGCACCGAACAAGAACAGGTGGCATACTCCTTGGCCCAGTATTCCAGTGTTTATGGGAAGTAAACTTGATTATGTCAAGAAGGTGGGGACTTGGGGGTTACTAGAACACCAGTTCTTTCAACCATCTCTCAAGCATAGTAAATCAGAGATGAAAAAAGAAAATGTATAAACCACATATACTGCATTCTAAATCCTGCACCTGCATACTCAGCTCTGTCTTGTAGTCAGTAATACTTACTAATTTATCAGAATCCTGTGAGCATGATTTTCACATGGGCTTTTTCACATTACAGTATTGCCTTACAATCTGAACTTCTTCGCTCCCTTAGAAGTCTAGTTCCCTCGCTGACTCTCTTCACACTGTCACCTACATGAGTTCCTTCTGCAGAACCTTTCTCCTTGAAATACTTGTATTTGTGTTCAGTGACAGCAATTTGATTATAGATCTCTCCTTCTTTGTTCTGTTCTTTGCTGTAGATAAGAGAAACCAAGAACAAAAGTATTATCTCCTTTCATGTATTTTTGGAACCATTTCAAGAAATTCACATTCTACAGAGATTCCAGAAAAAGGGACAGAAATAAACTCTGTTGCCAATAAAAGATCTTATTTTTAGCTTCCCTCTGAAAAGGAAAGAAATTCATTACTTTTAAGGACATAATAGGGAAAATTTATTAAGTTTTCTTAAGGTATATACTCTGTAGGAAATAGATTAATAAACCCAACCCCAATCAAAGCTTACAAGCACAAAGCACACAAACTAAGAGAAAAAAAGGTGGATACAAAGGAGAAGAACACCTGTTAACCTGGTCAAAGCCCAAGACATAATAAATTGGGAGCATTTTCTAAAAGGCAGCTGTACATCCTCTAAGAAATTGCTGAACTGAAGCACCTGCATCAGGTATAAGACACTTTGCCTTTCTTTCTAAGAACCATTGGATTGACCCTTCCCTCTAACTGGGCTCCAAGAACTTCTGTGCTTCTGTAATATTGTTTTTCAAAAGAACACCAGCTCCCACTATCCATAGGTATACTATGAAAGGCAAGATGGCTTACACAAACAGGACACAGCAGGAATACACAGGAATTGCTCTAAATGCATTTCATTAAGTGTAGAAGTAATGAACTTCATGCAAGATTAGGAAATATTCAAATTAAAAGTTTAAGAAAGAAAAAAAAGAACAAATGTCCATTAAAATCTATGAAGATTTTTTTTTAAGTATGCTACATATAAACATTCTGTTTCTATAGACTGAACTGATATAGCTACTAGAATAATCTCAACAGGGTAATTTTGAGATTATTCTACCAGAACAAAAGTTTTCTTTAAACATAAATGTGTTGAAAAATTAGTTGCACTTGAGACAGTATTAGCTGCTATTTGATTATTATTTCATTGTGCAAACTTAAGCAAAATCAAAGAAAATTAATTTTAAAAAAAGAATGGACTATTAGTTTTGGACGTATTTTAAAAGAATAACTAAGTCTTTTCCCTCTGACTTGAACTTCATGAATTCTAAAATAGTACATCTTCTGACATTTGTATTCACTAAATTTAATCTAAAGTTTTGTTTTAATGAGACAAGGACATTATCTATTAATTGTCAAAGGGTATATTAACTTAGTTAGTGACCCCACCTTTGATAGATGGTCTTAGAAATCGAATTCCCTGCTTGCTAAGTTAGACTCAGTAACTTATGTTATGAAAAATCCATGATTTTCAGATTTACAGCAGACTATTACATTTGTATGCAGGGAACTTTCTTTTGATCACCTTTTTTTTTAAGCTTATAAATTACACAAGATAGGTGGTGCTAGAAACCAATCCCTTCCCATTAAATTTAATCTAAAAAAAATTAAATAATGCTGCACTCCACTGTACATAATTTTGGCAATAATTCAGCAAGGCTGAATTCTTAAAAACAAATATCTTATTTTATACTACTGCCTATAGTAAAAATAGAGTTAAAATAGCAGTGGTGGATTTCCAGAATTAAACATGCCAGTAAATGTTGTCTGAATTCTAGCTTACCCAACTTTTCCATCACTTGTTTCTTTAACATTCACAAACAACTTGGTTTCAGCTGGCTAACAAAAACAGTGGTCTAAGTTTCAAAATCTGTATCTTACACAGGTAAGACCGTCAGCTCGTGTCTGAAGCATTTTGAAACATTATTTCAAAATTTTGATATTTCACCAGTCTGTGCCCACAATTCTCTGTCTCACATTTTGGTGCCTAATACTCAGAATTTCTGAATTGAGGCTGGACACCCAAATTTACAGTCCTACATGGAGAGTACAGAGTAGCCAACTGCCCACACAGATAACATGACCAACCAAGAAAAGAATCAGGGAAAAAAAAACATTTTCTATGGTGACTTTGGGGAACACATCTGAAACTCTCCCCAGAGTGTCTTCATAAATCTTCTGAATTGTGTGAACAATGGTCAATTGCCTTGCTCTTTTAACTTTCAGGTGGGGAAAGAACTGGGAGTTAGAAAAGGAACCCCAGTCCATTCTTCCCTTTACCAATCTCCAAATTTTAGTGCTGTGTGCATTGGTTTCAGTATTGCGCTCCTTGATAACAATTTTGAGGTTTTTTTTCTGGGTTTTATTTTTGTTTGCTTGTTCATTTATTGGTTTGTGTGTGTGTGTGTGTATATGTTTGCATTCTCTGAAGATAACTTGACAAAGGCCCTGGCTATGGTTCTGTAAAAAAAATTTGGGGTTTAATTTAATTTTATAATTCTTTCATATTTGAAAATCAATCAACTTGAATGCCCTGAACTCAGATATACAGCTGCTATGAGTGAGAAATAAGAACTTAAAAAAAAAAAAGGTGAGATAAAGGAATGAGGAAGAGAAGGGATAAAATAACATGTTGGGAGAGAAAATGGTAAGATGGATCAAAGGAGAAGGATAAAGATGAAAGTATAAAGAAGAAGAATGAAAGAGAAAATAATGTTATCTAGAAAAGTTCCCTTTGAGTATGTTGCAGGTAAACAATCAGAAATGTCTTTTCTTTTACTTCTGCTTAGAACTCAAAATATATTGATAACCTCTCATTTAGTCTTCTAAAATGTTCATACCTCTATTTTTATATTTTATGCTAGGATTTCGTCACAAGTAATTGCAGTGAGAAAAATAAAGATTTTCTTTGAGCAACATGATTACATTATAGTTAAGTTATAGTCTTACCTCTGTTCTGTTTGATCACAAATAAACAGTCATTTACCTTGTCATTGATATTCATGAAAGCTTGGTATGAATTCATACAATAATCTTGATCTCAAGCACACCTACCAGGAGACATTAGTGATAAAACTGAAGTGTTAAAACATTGATGGCATCCCACAGGAAAGTTGCAGGACATTTTACAAGGGCACATAGTAACAGGACAAGGGGGAATGACTTTAAACTGAAAGAGGCTGGTGTTAGATTGGATATTAGAAAAAAATTTCTT
Source organism: Dicrurus megarhynchus (assembly GCA_013399195.1). Taxonomy (NCBI): domain Eukaryota; kingdom Metazoa; phylum Chordata; class Aves; order Passeriformes; family Dicruridae; genus Dicrurus; species Dicrurus megarhynchus. The sequence continues at coordinate 362,319 of VXAD01001114.1, forward strand.
TACTGTGAGAGTGATGAGGCACTGAAACAGGTGCTCCACCCCTGGACATCTTCAAGGCCAGGCTGGATGGGGCTTTGAGCTACGTGGCCTAGAGAAAGGTCTCCCTGCCCGTGGCAGGGGGCTTGGAACTTGGTGGTCTTCAAGGTCCCTTTCAATTCAAACCATTCAAAGATTCTGTGATTCTCTCCTATTTGGTATTAAAAAGCAGGAAACTCAAAAAAGGAAAAAAATGTGATGTAGGCTTTATGACACAACAGATTAATAAAGCTATGATTTATGCCTGTGAAGAAGATATTATGACTCTTTGATGCCTCATTATCTATATCCATTATGCTAATAAGTGGAACATGTAGGTTTTTCCAGAGGGTCTCTAGTTCATTCAATGAAGTGGTGGCTCTAAATGTGATGGAGGTGGTTACTGTGCAGGCACTGGTCCCTTCCCATGCTGGTGTTTCATGGCACCATGCCTGGTGCCAGCATATGTGCCATCCACATTCAGGCTGGTGGGGGACTCTCTTGGTCAGAGGATTATAGATGAGTGATGGAAATGGTCCCTACTAACTCCATGACAAGCGCCACCCCTATACAAATGTGCAAATAACCAGATACAGGCTCTGTTATGTGGGATAAAATACATTTGGCCTTGCTCAGGCTTTAAATTCAGACTGAGAAAAAATAAAACCATATACAACTATTATATCTTTTCTCTTCTACAAACAACTGAAAGGGATATAATTTTTCCATCTCTTACCTCATTATGAAGCATTTCAGTCTAAGCGATTGAAAATTATATTCATGACTATAAATGATTCAGAACATTTCTATCAATCCTCTTTTCAAAGAATTCTCCAGGAATCAAAGGAAAGAGAACAAGTATATTTCTTCTGTGAATCAGTATTCTGGAGGTCAAAAGGTAATTTTGAAACTATTTTTAGACTCAAATTTAGTTACTAATTTCAGTTTTGCAGATTATACCTATAGAATCTGTTCTGTGTAGAAAAGACAAATCTGATCAACATACGATGAAAGAGCACTATTCATCTTTTTCAGGCTTCAGGAGTTTTAACTACTTTTTATTTTCAATTTTTGACTAAAAAATATTAACCATAAACAGATTTTCCTTTGATTTTTGCAGTTGAAAACCTGTCTTCAGTTTTGTATACAAGAGATTACCACAATAATACCTTTTTCCAGTTTTTCACCTTTTGTAGCCAACACATTTTGCAAAGAAACATTTCACATCACTTCATCCTTGAATATATAAAAAGAACAATTCTAGGCACAGTAAATGAGCTGCTGCTATGAAATGAATCTTCATATTAACAATTTCAGTGCTATCACTGGGATCATTTGCACTCACAGTATATGAGATCATAATGATTAACATTCTCCCCATAATCTGACCTCAGATAATCCTCTTTCTTCTCTGAAGGGATTCAGAGGAGGAATTTAAAAATATCTCATAAATTTGTGAGATTCTAAACATATTTGTCCATTTGAAACTACGAGTTCTTTATTTTTTTTGTGTTTTCTTACAATCTCTCACTATCTGATTGCTCAACTTTTAATAATTTTGGAACACAATTGAGAATTTGAAGTTTTGCAGTGAGTTTGAGAAAGTGTTAAGTTCTGGATGAATTTCTGTTTTCTATGAATTCCGATAGAAAATATTTTCCTATACGTTACAGAAAATTCCAGAAGATTTCCAGATCTTCTTTGTAACTGTTGAGTGATTAAAAATGTGACTGATTTTTTCATATGCCTAAGAAATTAAAATCTTGACCTAACAAAAACCTACATATTGAATTCTCGATGATCTTTTTCAATAATTTTTTTTACTGCATGCTGTTTTTGGATAATTTGCAAATTCTCCCTCACTCTGCAAGGATACGAGTGTAATTGCTACTACTTGCTTTCCTGAAACAGACAAGGCAAACAACTTTCAGTCATCTGCCTCCTTAACTCATATAAACTATTTGCCAATTTGAAATATTATTATATGGAATACATTCAATCATATTTATTTTATGAATCTGAGAACAGTGCACACTCTAATATAAGTTGCAAATGTCTTCACTTTTCAACTACAATTTCCCACATTTTCAGGCAGCATAGTCTATAAAATAACAATAGCAATATTTCTTTAAAAAAAAGTTTGTATAGTTTTAAATTTTTCTTTTACGTGAATATATTTTGTGGCTGTAAAGAGAAATACTTTCCGAATTCCTTGGATTTTTTTCTCATTTCTGGTAACTGATTTCCCGCTGTGTCTTGAAAGAACCTCTTAAAAGTTGAACAGTGTGAATCAAATCCTCTTGTTCAATAACAATCTCAGAGATAGGAACTCAACAGGGATCTCAAAGATAGTAAGTTTTACAAAGACAAGACTTATCAGAGTGACAGAGTGAAAAAGAAGATAAATTATACACAGTTCATCATTGTTCTTTTTGCCATGAGTATCAGTAATAATTTATATGTGCTTGTGACTGGAAAATCCTATCTATGACAACTAATTGTTGACACTTCGAAGCTCTAAAAATTCTAACCAGACATTATTAAACAAAGTAAATGGTAGTAAAATTCCTATTTATGTCCACTGTTAACTTCCAAATTATCCATTAAAGATAAACAAGTTCTGTAAATATAAATGCTGATTTTAATTTCTTACTCGTTTTGCACTTTTGTAGTAAAATTATTTTTCAGGGATTCAGCATCTTTTATGATATATAAATCAGACAAGCCTTATACCCATCAATGCCTTAAAATCTACACAATTAAGTATAACCTATAAATATATATATACACACAGACATGTTTTTGGTAGGTTGTTTTGTAAAGCTGGTGTGACAGTACGTGATGAAAAATGCTGTCACACAGGCAAAAATTCAGATACTCCAGAGAGTATCTGAGTTGTCTTTGCAATCCTTTCAGATGGGTGATCTAGCTGTTGCTCCCTAAGAGTTCACATCAGGTTACATCAGTACAGCTTTGAATTTTCTCTCTGATTATCACACGCTGCGTGTTGCTCTGAAGTGGCATAAGGCTTACTGCCACTGTTAGAGCAATGCATGTCCATGTCATCATCACACTCATTCAAGTAATGATGTGAGAGCCCATACACATCAACACAAAGTGCTACAGTTTTTAGCTGTAATAACGCTGATAAGTCATGTCACAAAACTGTTCACAAAAATGTTTGTTGCATGTACCCACTGTTCACAGAAGATGATGGAGACATTGATTCATGGCAACAGAGTAACCATTCTAATGAGAATAGATAGAAATTATGTTCAATATGTTGGGCAAAGAGTGCTATTTGAATGACCCAATATACAAAATTTACAAAGGAAAACATAGTCCTGCACCTTAATACTGTACAGTTTTAGAACTTTTTTATGGAAATAAAGCTCTTTTAGATAAGATTTTCATCATATCTCATCATGAATAATGCAAAGTTATACCATAATCCTTCTTGGACAATGTTGGCTTCCTGCTGTAGCGTAACACGTGTGCTCATATAGCTTTTTTCCTGCTATCATAGCTTTTTCAACAGATACTAAATCCCATTATAAATAGTATCCAAATTGGAATAGGAGTGAACACTACCTTATTATTAACTTATTACTACATATCCTTTTTTTACCTGAATAATTAACTTAGAGGCAGAAGTCCATCATTATGGCACAGAGCATACAACAGAATTATAGTGTTGAAAGACACCTTCAAAATGCATTCAATGTTTTTCCTACTATAATTAGCTATAATTACTATTGTAGAATAGTTCTGATAATGCACCATGAATAATTCCTTTAACTACCAGATACTGGTGGCAAGGAGTTACCAGAGCATTGTATAATTATATATATGTGTCTGTAAGTATATGTGACTTCCAGTAGATAATTGTTTTCATAGAACTAATTATTAGTGAAACGTTTATTTCAGACAAAGGTGTTCTAATAAATGTTAACTGTAATATCAGGAAGTCACAGGCTGAGGGCCGTTACAGAAAAAAAATGAATTTATCAGGGTTCCCCAAAACATACAAGCTTAAAAGGGTAGCAAAGGCCTTGAAAGTACAAAGCAATGGATGGATCCAGAGACCCCAGGCCTTCTCAACAATGATCAATTACTGGTTATTAAAGAAAAGCAACCTTGGGAGTTAAGTATAATTTGTTTCAAGGATAATAGAGAGAAAGAGGGAAACATATCCAACATAATAAGTAAATAATACAATACATAGTCTATGTGGATTTAAAATTGTGTGCTGAACCCATGAAGAAGGAGGTTAAGGTGTAATGCACATTACAAAACATAAAAAGAAATCACTCCAAGCAGTCTCTAGAGTGAGGAGTAAGAAATCATCAGCTCTTTTGAGAAATAACTTGGGATGCTAATGACTCGCTCAAGCCCTCCACCTTCCTCTGAACCCAGAGGACTATAGGGAGGGTGTGCATAAACCAGAGGAAAGACAAAACTGTACATCAATTTTAATGGTATAGGTATTGGAAATGAGCTGCAATAATTAGATAATTTGGACTATAACTTTGTAAAAGACTAATAATAATTGTTTGAGTGGATTTTTAAAATTTAATTTCACTAGCCACAAATACTTGGCTTTGCATGTAAGGTGTGTTTCTTCATCCCTGCATAAAGTGCACAGGGAACTTTTTTCTGACAACCTACCATAGACAAGTGGCTGTTAAACCAGTATTTGGTGCTGCGTCCTTCATAGTATTCCATTCTTGAAGACAAGAAGAAACAATTCTAGATTTTCCACTGGTTCATTTCTCTAAAGTTTTCTACAGGTTTGGTGTGTGTCGTCCTGTGTATCTTTCCCCCACCCTAGACTATTCCCTTTCAGTGTTACAGAGAAAAGGTTACACTCTTCCTCTTTGAAGCAGCAAAATACTCTTTTCCTCTTAATCCTGAAGACGGTTTTGGTATGCTGTAAAAAAGAACTTTATCTGCTTTACTTCAATGGCAACCCGGTATTTCTTCTCAAGCCTATAGTGGAAAGGAAACCAGTTCATTTTATTCTTTCTTGAACCTATGTTTAACATATTTAAAAACTAGCAAAGAGTACCATTAGTTTCTAGTTTGTTAGAGTATTTAAAGTGACTTTGGTCAGTCTTTCCTCAAAAAATCAAAATTTCTAGAACAGTGATCATGTTTATTGCTCTCCTCTGAACTTTTAAAAATTGGTTTACATCTTAGAAATGCACAAGCTGTAGTAGGTTTTCCAAAATGTGGCACAGTTTCTCAGGAGAAGTTTTATCACTGCTGAAGATTATCTTTAGGTTGTACTCTTACTTATTCCACAACGGCATTTGCATTCTCTGCAGCAGCATAATCTTCCTGATTCACGTGTCCTCTGACACGTAGCACCTACCGTAAGCTTTTTCTTCAGTATGTGTTATTCTTCTTTCTGCACCGTTATAGACAATTGTCCTTGTACCTAGTAGTTAGAATCATAACTTAATCTTTAACTCATTTTCTATCCTTTCTGTCTGGGAATTATTTCAAGCTCTTTATAACATTAAAAATTTAATCAATAGTAATGAATTCAAAAGACCTTCCTGTGTAGCCTTCCTATGTTTTCCTGTGAACAGTAAGTATGACCCCCAAACTTAGTTTTCTACTAATTTTACGGCAGTTTTGTGCAAAAATTTTGCAGATAGTTTCACTAATCACCTTGCCTATAAAACTGCAGTCTGGAGTATGTAAATAAAATATGTCTTAGATCTAAACTGAAACAAAGAAAAGCAAATTATCACATTCGCTTAACTCAGTGGTAATAGAAGTTTACTGTAGGTCATAATATCGAAGTCTTAGAATAAACTCAAAGTTCACAATCTGACAAAATACAGGAGCTTTCCTGAGAGAACATGAAGAGGTACATTAGCAAATCTAATCAAGTCATCAGTATGCACTGACTTGGTAAGAAGTCTTTTAAAATCATTAATCAGTGATCTATAATTCATATCTTAGTTGACATCTACACCCACATTACACTGAGGGAATTCGTAAGTATAAATCTCTGCATATGGAAAGATGGCAAATAATTTCTTATGCCATCTACTTAAATGTAATGTTGCAAATTGGTAAAAAATATTTGAAATATAATGTTAGGGGTGTTTTCTTTTATCAACATCTGTACCAATCAAGGAAACAAAATCTTTAACTATTTCCTTGAGTCATCTCTGTGAACTGAATCTTACTACTTCATCCTCTGCTTCTGCTAGAGGTAGAAATGACTGTGATGTGAGATAATTGGAGGCTCTGGACACAATATTGATAAGAATATTTTAATTCTTCTCAAATTTTGGAATTAAAGACATGCAAGAGATGGAATTGATAAAACTACTGCACTTCAGAGAGGGACACAAAATTATTCCGGATTTGGAGAAATGTGAGATATGCAAAACCACACTTAGTATGTGAGTAAAGGAGTTAATTAAGTTGTCTAAACACAGGCATGTCTGTGATGCTCCAAAGTAGCTGAGATAGCACATGTGGTTGGCAGATATAGCACCACATCTACAGGGGATCTGCAGCTGTGCACAGGTGGGCTGAGTTACCTAAGATTGTGACAAGGGGGGTTTAGAGTCTATGCATAGGCAAGACCCAGCATCTTGATCTATCCTGACTATAACTGGAATTTTAACACAGTAAGCATGTAGAGATCTATATTTGTTCTTTTCTCTGTGATCTGAATCCTCCCATATTACACCTGGGAGTTGCATTTATTCATAAATTGCAATCTTAGAAGGGACCCATCTGGTGGTTTTACAGCTTTTTTGGATTTCTACCCTGTTCTGCAGCAGGTGAAAGGTTTTATCTGGTCTCCCTGGGATCATACAACATTCTTGACCTAATCTGCTTTTTGTGATTGAAGGAAATTTCTTCTCCAGAATGTTTTGCTGCCTATTTTTTCTCTTGGTTCATTTATGACTGCCAGTAAATGAAAAGTTTTTTTCACCCAGTATTTGGTTTTGATAGAGTGTATATGAACCACCTGAAGACTTTATGAACCATGTGAAGCACAAGGTTAATTTAGAACATCATATATTCCTTTCTGGTCTTACAGACATTGAAATTTGCCGTGGTTATTTCTTATTCTTTTCCTCTTGCAAAAGAATTATAGACCTAGTATAAGACAATTAATAGACACCTTCTTAGACCAAATATAAGAAAACAAAGAGCCTCTACCCTAAACAAAACTGAGTACACTTGGTGGTTCAGGAAATTTGTGTTCCGTCACTGTCCAGAGTATCTCGTTGGAGAAGAATTTGGAGGACATCTCTCCACTGAAGTCTTACTATACGCCTTAAAACAGCTCATATTGCTGTATGGGGGCACATTGTTAGTCTTTTAGCACTCACAAAAATCTAGGATCATTGTGAGACTGATTTAGATACAGGGATTGACCATTACATGGAATTAAATGTCTACTGTATTCAGTTTCTTCAGATACAGCTTGATCAGTGAAAAGACATGTCAGTCTTGCCTTATAAGAAATCATAACATAATAAAATCAAAATTTTTTTTTTCTTTTCAAAGAGCTCATCTTAATTGTCTCTAGAGAACTATCTCAACAGGTTTACTTGCTGGAATTAAAAAATCTGCATCTCTTTACTAAAACTAGAGCTTTCATTTGCTGATGAAAAAAAATATTTTGGCTATCATAGGCAGAGGATAACTAAAGTATTGAAGCATGATTCTGCACTTTATATTAGAAGTTTTGGAAAATAATGTAGGCTTTTAATAAAAGAAATCATAGAACTATGGAATGATTAAGGTTGCAAAGGACCTGTATGTTGGTTTTGGCACAAAAAAAAAAAAAAATCTGGGAAAGAAGAAGAAAGGGGACACTTCAGAGTCAGGGTGTCAGTCTTCCCAAGTCAGTGTTATGCATGACAAAGCCCTGCTTTCCTGGGGATGGTTAAACACCTGCCTACCCATGGGAAAGGATGAATTAATTCCTTGGGTTATTTCGCATGCAAGTGTGGCTTTTGCTTTCCCTATTAAACTGTCCTTATCTTGACCCATGAGTTTGTCACTTGTACTCTTCAGATTCTCTCCCCATCCCACTGTGAGGGAGCGAGAGAGTGTTTGTGTGGGGCTGAGCTGCCTGCTGGGCTTAAACCATGACAACCTCTGATGATCATGTGGTCCATGCCCCTGCTCAAGCAGGGGCACCTAAAGCCAGTTTTCCAGGATTATCTTTAAACACTCTTTCAGCATCTCCAAGAATTGATTATTTGAAAATTGGCACATGGGCAAGCTGTGACAATGCTTGGTCACCCTCACAGGGAAAAAATGTGTTTCCTGGTGTTCAGAGAGAACCTCTCTTGTTTCACTTTGAGCTCATTGCCTCTCGTCCTGTCATTGGGCAGCACTGAAAGAACCTGGCTTCACTTTTCTGCAGACCCCGCCCTCAGTTGTGTGAAAAACAAAATAATTTCTCTTCTTGAACTCTATATTGAATTTATGAATACTTTCTACTTTTATTCCAGAGCTGTTGTTCAGCAAGACTGTTAAAAAGGCAAAATCCCTGTCTTGGTAACAGAAATAGGCAAAAAAGATACAAAACTAAAAATATACAAGGAGGGAACAATTCCACATATTTTAGACAGTATTTGCCTTGAATTTTATGTTTTCAACACAGGGAAAAAACTAATTTCAACCAAAATAAGTGTCTAATTTTCACTCAAGTCAACAGAAAACAAGGCAAGAAGCCTGTTGAGCTGGGGTTTTTTTCTATCTGTAATTGGTACAGCACGTGTTCAGGAGCTTTTAGGCATCCATGGAGACTACATCTAACAGTCTTCTGAACATAAAGAGCTACTGAATCACCAGTAGATGCTCCTTGTTGCAGTGCTATGTTTGGTTTAGCAAGCTGCAGCTTTCCCGGAGAGCACAGCTGGGCTGCTTAGGGCAGGGCAGCCACTCTGCCCTCCCGTAGTCCTTTTGGATGGCCCCGAGCTCCTGCTCCGGCTGGCTGGGCTCTGCAACACAGTGATAGCAAAGGAGGCAGAGAAGGAACCCTCATGGAGGCCTCAGAGGACTTTTATTGTTACACCTTGTCCAGGTGGTTTCCTGAGGCTGAGAGACCTGTGGTCTGGGAGCAGGGGGGTTTCTCATGGCGGTACATGGGGGGAGTTAGGGTACAGGAACTAACAGGGAGAACCCGAGGGAGTGGCCAGGGCTAGGGGCAGGGGAAAAGTGGGGGGGAATACAGCAGCACATCTCCTTCTGCATTTTTTTAAATAAGTACCAAATAATTTGAGTCCTCACCAAAGTTTTGACACAGTCTGATGGAATTAAAAGCAAGATGACATAGAAACACATGGGGCAGATATACAGCAGCATGGGACATATAATTGTTCAACATTTGAATTATATTAGGAGACCTTGGTGGTCACACCTTAGAATATCTGTATTTCTGAAATGAACACAGTATTTAAATGTGTTACTTTGGATTTGAATCGTATCCACAATGACAACCAGACCCTTTATAAGTAAACAACTTTCACTATCTTATTCTTTTCCTCTTGGAAAAGAATGATAGACCTAGTATAAGACAATTAATAGACACCCTCTTAGATCAAATATAAGACGACAAAGAGCTAGTTTGTTTTTCTGAATGACTGGCAAGTTTTAGAGAACAGAGTTGTGAGAGTGCAGCAGTGATAAAATTTAAAAGACCAATAGTTTTGATGTTCAGTTGTCCACATTATTCACAGGTAATAGATAACAGAGTGGGGAGAGAGTTTATGAATTAGATTTATTTCAACAAATTAAACCCAGATTTTTAAATTGCATAAGTTACTAAACTCATGAAAATTCCAACTCTGGAATAGTAAGCTACAAGGATAATATTTTGGTTAGTGCTGTATAGTTTTTTACTACATCATTGTATAATATGGTGAATAATTGTTTTGCTTTAAATTTTTACAGGCTAATTTCATCCTCAGTTCTCTTCTTACAGTTTCATAAGTAGTTGAATGACTAAGAGCAGAAAACTAGTGAAATGGGATACACATCAAATCAATGACTTCTCCAACAGGTAATGTTAAAATCCAATAGTTCTAGCAAGATTTCTGCTCATTTGCTTGGTGTGTATAAAATTCTTAAGGTTTCTAACCAATAGGCTTTTCTTCTTTAACAGATTGTTTCATATTCAATGTCTAATAATAGTTACAGGACGTTGTCTTGCTTTTAAGGCTGTTGTGTAACATAGTTCCAAAACATTACCAATGCTAAGATGTAATAGACGTGACGTATGAAAGGCTTCTCTTTTGAGTTCTTCAAAAACCATAAGGTCTCTGATTCTTTTATATGACACAGTGGTTTAATGTGATCCATTTCTGAGAATTCCATGTTACCTCATGCTGATCTCATCACCATTGTACAAATGTTTATTAATAATTCCTCTTGTTATTCTTGCCCCATATATTCTAATAAAAAAGCTGTCTGTCTTATTATTGCCTTGAGACTTTTTTCCTCTTTGTCTAGAGACAGATATTGTGTCTGCATTTTTCCAGTCTTAGGTACTTATTTCATCACTTATTTAAGTCACATAGTTTAAACAAAACAACATTGCATTTAGATACTTGTGCAATAAATGGAATATTTTTCATGACTGGATTTTTCATCTCATTGATGGTTCTTGGATTTTTTGCTAACAAATATAGCATGTAGATTTTCATTAATGTGTCCAGTAACTCTTTAAAGGTCTTGCTATAATACAATGGTGATAATCTAGACATTAATTTCTTTTACCTGTAATTTCTTGTTAGTAGCACTAGTCTGTTTCTGTAATATTTACTTTCCTGTCTTATCACTGATTTTTCTAAAACCTCTGCTGTAGATTTCCCCATGTTAGTTTCATTCTGTTCATAAGAAGAACATTTCAATCCTGTTTATATTTCATTATGTGAACTTGATAGGAGCTTTTTCTGATTTAATATCTGTGATGATTAAAGCAAAAAAGAAATTGAGCATTAATACTTATTCCTTTTAAAAATGTTCCCTCTCCTGTAAAGCAAACTGGTTGTCTTAGAAGAGTTAATTGCCTGCATTTCTGAACCTCACAGTGCTTGTTTTCCAGTTTTTGGGGATTTGAGGGGAAGAGTAGCACCTTCCTTTCCTGATAGTGAACATGTTCTTGTTTTATTCAACAGTGTTAAAAATAAGAAAGTAATTTTAATTAATAAAAAGATTTTTGAAGTGAAGTCAATATAATTGTTATTATTTTACCAGAGAAGAGAGTTGTTTTTCATGTGCAAAATCATCACTTTGTTCTCACTTCCTTTCCTTCTCTCTCCATAGCTGTCAGTACTTCCACTCTGGAGAATATTATTTCCGTGGGACTTAAAGATGTCTTTTATTTCATATTACAGCCAGGAAATATGAATCAGGAAATCATGTCTGAACAGTTGCTACAAAGAAAGAATTAAAAAAAAAAAATCAAGAAGTTGAGACTTCCAGGTCAAAATTTCTATAAATTAATAATGAATCACCGTTTTCTTCAAAAATTTGGCTAACTGTTCTTACACAGTAAGAGAAGAAAGCAGGTAAATTTTATGTCAAAAAAAATATTATAAAAATACGTACTAACAGCCCTGCATTTGAGTATCATTTTCATACAGATTTATGACTTGGTAAAAAAAAAACAATGTCAAATGACACCCATAGTAAAAGAAAATCTATGCAAGCTTATCCAAGAAAATTACAGTAAATAGAAAACTGATGAATTGATGTTTAGACAAAGGTTGAAAAAAAAGCTTCCAAGATCAAAAAAATTCCATAATCCTTTGAGGATTATATAAAAATTTTTAATCTACTTGTCATGCATGATATTGACATCCTAGCTTTTGATTCACAGCATAAGGTATGTCTATTTACTTCCAACATCATGTTATTTAGAAACTTTGTGTGAGTTTTACTTAATTTAAAAAGTAACTATGTAAAATCTATTATGATAAAATAGCCCAAAATAACACTCAATGTAAAAATCTGTAATAAAAAGAAATCAAAAACTGTATCTTACCACATTATTCCCTCAAAGGGTTAGGAAATAAAATTGATATGAGGACTAAAAAAAAAAAAGATACGTTTACATCTTAGCATTTGCAAAAGAATCTTCTACCAGCACAAGTACACCTTACTGCATGTGCATGCTAAAATACATAGTAAGACAGGTGCTAAACAGTAGGATCAGTTGTACATGACCTTTGCCAGAAGTTAATCTTTGAAAGCAGCACACTGACTTACATCTGCAGGGATGACAAACACTGAGGAAATATTACTGTGGGTGACATTGGATATCAGCATGTACAAATTTAACAAAGAGTGGGATGTTTCCCCAGGTGAATAGTCCCTTTTTCCTGCTTTGTGTTAAACAGTGGCTGTCAAGTCTTAACACCTTTCTTAGTAGCATTTCCTTATATCACAGCAGGAAAATAGTGTATATATATAGCTGATACAGTTTATTAATTTCTGGTTTTAACTTATTAGGCACAATATGAACCAAAGACAGGACAAGAAGGTGAAAAGTAAGAAGATGAAAATGAGGAGTATAAATCTGTTGTTCCTGTCTGTTTTTTTTTAAGTGCAGAGCAAAAGAGATAACAGTGGCATACGAATTACCCAACAGATTGTGGATCAAGTCAATAAAACAATCCAAAGACAATATTGCTTTATTTTATTGTTACTGAAAATATAGAAACATCATAAAATTAAAAACAAATGAGAATGAGTTCTTACCATAGATTTCTGTATTAATTTTCAAAACTTATCTCTTTTTACAAGCTCTCCTAGTACCTGTAGGGTGGAACTAATAGCCAGAGAAGCCAAGGACTAGATTGCCAGTGAAGTTTAACGCAGCTAAAGTAGAACATGAATGAATGCTACTAATCCACAAAGGTAAAAAATATAATTCTGTTTCAAATCATCTGAAGTATATGGCTTGAAGAACATCCAGGATGAATTTAATTGTAAATGAAAAAATCACATGTAAGTTCATACTGCACCTTAATATCTACAAGTACAAGAAAGGCACCACTACCAATATCTTTCCATGCCATGATTTGAAGAAAAGTCAAGAAGAAATAAACCAGAGTAATAAGTGTAGGAAGAGTCATTGCAGACAAGACTGTAAAATAAAATACAGCAACTTGAGACTCTCTGTAATAGGGGAGAAATTACCTATATTTTTAGTGTACTACTTCCCTAATTCAAAAATGAAAGTTACATCACATCTAAAATAGTGTATCTCACTATATTGTTTTGTTCTCTACAAGTAGGTATTAGTATAATTGAAATCCTTTTAATGTTCTACCAATATAATATTGCAGTTTTGGGGTCCTTGCTAAAGACTATGCTATAAGCTTGCTTAAATCTCTAAGAATCTGATTTCTTCATGGTGCCTTAAGCAGTGGGGTTTGTTTCTGGTTTTTGTTGTTGCTTTGGGAAGTGCATATCCAGAGTCTCATTCTTAAATATTTATGAATATGATGCTGTTATTGATGACAAAATTCATAGTGTTTTCTGGAACAACAATTTTATGTGAGACAATGTATTTAGAGTTAGATAAAGCATAGTTAGATAAAGAAAGCCATCCATACACTGCTTCAAAAAGAAAAGAATTAGTAAATTTGGCCAACAAATAAAGTCCCTAATAGTTTGTGGTTTTTTCTTTAAATCTGGTTTTTTTTTTTTTTTTCCTTCAAGAAACAAATGAAGGGGAAAACCAAATTATATATGCCATAGGAAAAAGTTCATGAAGGACTGTGTCCCTTGGGAGGGATCCCACACTGGAGTAGGGAAACAGCATGAGGAAGAAAGTGTAGCAGAGGTGAAGTGTTATTAACTAATCTCAACTCACATAACCTACCCCCTGAGCCATTTGTCAAGGAGGGAGGGAGGAGATAGAAAATTTAAGAGTGAAGGAGTGAAAAGGGAAGAGTGACTCGGGGGGAAGGTGGGCAGTAGGGGGAATGTACTTTTAGTTTTGTCCTTGTTTCTTGCTATCCTGCTCTGTTTTTATTGAAGTACATGAAATTAATCTTCCCCAAATTGAGTTTGTTTTGCTGAAGACAGTAATTGAAGTGTGTCTGGACCCATGGAATTTTCTGGCCTATTTTTCCCCTCCATCTTGCTGAGGTGAGAGTGAGAGAGTGGCTGGATGGGTCTGTTATCCAGTCAAGGTTAACCCATCACTCCTGCCTTGGTCTCTCCAGCAGTGAACTCTCAAATGTCTTGATCTCTCTAGTACCGAGGCTTATGGCCTCCCCAGTATTTGGCTCCCAAAACTCTTTTTCTGCTCACTGGTGGGCCTGATTTTCTTGCAGTGATTGCCCACAGTGACCTACACAACCACAAACTATGTATATTTTACTGGGTATATAAGTAGACACTAAAACTACTCAATTTCAGAAGATTTATGCAAGGACTCCAGTTATCTAAAGGGAATTCATGCAGCAAATTCAATTATATGAGATATTTCTCAGTTGATACAAAAAACATTCTGTATTTGTACTTTTTATTTCCGTCAGCTAGTTTACTATGAGTCATTTTAAGCAGAATTGTAATCCTCTTTTCTCTCTAGAAAATAAACTTGATGATAAACTTGGAAAGATGAAAAATATGTAAGCAGCGTAACATTGGACAAGTAATAACTTGTTATAAAATGCAGACATATGTTTGTTAAAGTGGGAACTCTCTAATGAAACCCACCACAACTTTTCTTTTCCCTAAAGATTTCCACTCTTTTAGGACTTCTCTTAAAATAACTTAAACATTTCTAACATGGATTTATGATAAGTCAGACAACAGTGATTCCAAATATAACCTTTTATCCAGAAATATTAAAGTATCGAACAACCTTACAAAAACCAATTTATCAGCTCTTCAGACTTTACTAGCATTTGCCTCTTAAAAATGTACACAATGGACTTTAAGTTTTTCGCAACCTACGTACCAAATGTAATCAGTATAAAAGAAAAGATTTAAGTTCTTTATAGACTTATTCAAGTATTCTGAATTACCCACAGGATTTCTTGAAGTTAACCCTTAAAAAACCCCCACGAAACCTTGATGTTATCCACAATGCACTAACAAGAAAATACGTGAATCCGAATTGAAAACTGACATATGACATGTGGTACAAATACCTTACCAGTCAATATTATCCACCATTCATACTACTATCAAAATATCAGTTTCTTTGAGAATTTCCTGTGGGTTTGTGCATATAAAACTTTAATCTAGATTTACTGACTTGCTTTGAAGTGCAATCAATTGGAAAAAATTACTCAATTAATAGAATTTGTTTTATAATCTTATGATTATTTGATGTCCTGAAGAAAATCCAAAGTATTGATCTCAAAGTTCAAAATACAAAGAAAGAAACCAGAAGAAACAGCTTCCTTTTTTTTTTTTTTTTTCATTAACATAAGTAAACGCAATGGAAGACCATGAAATTCAACATAAAGGATATACAAAAAAAGGTGGACATTGCTTAACCATAGCTTCAAATATTACTTAAGCTTAGGTCTGTGAGCTTTTCTCCAGATTCTCCAAACACTGGTGATTTCTTCTGCAAGCGAGGACATGTAAATTTATGAAAAAAATGAGTGTTCCCTTGTATTAGTTTAAGTAAAGAATGTAGAATAATTTTGATTCTCTTTAAGAACTCTTCTTTTGGGAATAAACATTATTATAATCAGTTAGATTAATGCTAGGTTAGGTTAGGTTAGTTAGGTTAATGGTGAAACAGATGATGTCAGAAGCATTGAAACTTAAGAACAAATCTGGAGACAAAGAAAACCTGGCAGAGAAAATTGTAAGTAAAACACTTAGGGAATTTGTACATGCCTTTGAACACCTGTGGTCCACTGATATATAACTGTGTTTTCATCTTGGCTAGTACTGGCATATCTAGAAGTACCAAACAAGGGAGCATTTTCGCTGTACAGAGGCTTTCAAAACTGTACATTTCAAACCTGTACAGTAAGATTATAAAAGGCCCTTCCCAAAGCTTGTGCTCTCAGATGTCAAAGACATCTTTATAATGCCCTTTCCCCTGCATATCTTACACTAATTTTTTTAATTTGGCAATACAATTGTGTGAATGAAAGTCAAGATAAAAAACTTACCCTTTAAACATTAGATTTAGGCTCCATAATATTGTTCACACTGCTGATGTCTTTTTCTGTCTTTATATACCTTTTAAAAGCCACTACCCTAATTCTGTGTAGCATGGAATTTTGAGTAGCCTTTTACACCTGCACAATGTGAATGCAAACTGAATGTAATTTTATTAGGTTCTGATTAATGCATTGTTTGCTCAGGAGTAAATCACTAGAGAAGGGACAGGACTGTGAATTGTCATGACAATCATCTTTATGAGAAGGGTAGAAGTGGTGAGTGAGTTGGTAATGGGATTATCATAATGTCCTGTTTTTATACGTTTTTTCTCAGAGTCTCAGGTTCAAATGGTTTTAGCCATCTGATTTCCATGAAAGTCAGTTGGAGTCATGTGGCTTTAATACCACATGCCACTAGACAATGCAGGTGACATGATTATGGATAGTATAATTGCATAAGATTTTAAGAATCACAGAATATTCTGAGTTGGAATTGACCCACAAGGATCATCAAGTCCAACTCTTAAGTGAATGGCCCTTATATTGCTTCCAGTAGATTTCTCATCTATGTCATATGTGTAGACTTCTTTGTGTTTAAAAGCTGATTTCTCCCTGGTATGAAACAAATTAAAAATAGCAAGTTTTGGAAGTACTTTTATAGTGAGTGTAGACACTTTTTTAATGCTGGAAGGCTAATAGCTACAGAACTCTAATAAAGCTACAATAAACAAGTAAACTAGAATGTCTGGTGTAATAATTGAGTGATAATAGCAGTATTCTGCTATTTTATGTGGTTATGATCCGGTTCCCAAACTATGAGGATGAAGAATGAACACTTTATTCCAAGATCAGAACTACATTATTGCCTCATGAAACCGTGCAGCAGCACACTACTGGTAAGAAATGACTAGTATTAGTGATACCGTAGCTTTTTGTACTTTTAAATTGTTTAGGCAACTTAATGAAATCTGATCAGAGCTATATGTAATTTATGGGTGCATAGGGTGAGATGGTAATGAGTTTGGTACTGGATAAATACGTAAAAAAGCACAAAACTGCATGAAACAGTTCTGTCAACTACTACTTTGAAAATATATTCACATAGCTTTGAAAGGAAAGTAAAAAACAAGAGTAATAATGCTCTTTTTCTGTTTGCATACAGCTGTGGGACTATTGACTTGCACTACGCCTTTAGTCACTCAGTGAAGTAAAATGCATAATGCAGAAAATGCTGCCTTAGGGCTGATCTGCAAGCATCTATATTTTGCATTGCTCATGTGAATAGGTATAATGAAGTCAATGCAGCTACTCAAATATGTAAATTTATCCATACATATTAGAAGATTCAGGGTCAGGATCATAATTCCTTGTTGATCTTACTTTGAGCATTTTGATGTTAGAAAATATGAATAAACCCTTCTCATTACCAAAGTAAAGCAAAATGAACTTATGTGGAAGGCAATCACTGGCTGTAGATTATTCACTCAAGCGGGGAGAGTTACACCATGCTAATGGCCAGTGGAAAAAGCACGTTACATGCAGAGAATAATGCCGTATGCCTTGCTTGTCACCTGTAGGGAGGCTGCACTTCATTCTTAGTCCAAGACTTTACTATTTCATTATTTTTAAAATGAAAAACTCTTGGCCTTCCTCTCTGTGCTAGAAAGCTCCTTTGCTATACCACAAGTGTGCTTGTACCTTCACTAATACCCTTTTGACCAGATTTCTTCTGCTGTCCAGCAATTAAATGTCCCAGACATTGCCAGTTTCTTCCCTAGCTGCTTTTCAAAAAGTGGTGAATACCTAACTGGTTGAAGAAGAATGGTAAAAATCTATTTCCAGCTATAGTGAAACGTAAAGTTTTTGAATACCTATTTTGTGCATTATGGCATCTGTCCAGTTCATGAAAGATTTCACTACAAAAATATTTCGGTATAAAAAAATTATTAAAGCACTAGCTACATTTGAGGATTTTTTTCAATATTCAAAAGAAGAGAAAAATTATACGATGATCTAACCAACAAACATATCCTTGCTTTATTATGTAGCACAAAAATGTCTCTGAGAACAAATGTGTGAGTCTCAATTCTTTTTCTTTTTGTATGACCTGTACTGCTCTCCCTAACTTCTGTTTAGCATTCTTCAGTCTTTTTCCCATGGCCAGCTTACTCAAACTGAACATAGGATATAAAATTTTCTTAGAAGTGGAGCTAAGCTGTTTGTGGAAACCTAGTTTTTCTTCAGCAAAAACAAAATGCTGCAGTTTTTCATGAGTGTTACTGCTGACACAACAGACACTGTCTCTTTTCACTTTCAACTAGATACTGCAAGATGACAGTGTCATATTTCAGTATTTATGAAGGCAATAGAATACTTTTCCTTTTACATCACTGTCTAGCTATTAAATAATTAATCCTACACGATCCCTGTGAGCTTGATAAGTATGATCCTTCTCTTATAGATGAGACAGTAAACACCAAAGACTAAATTCTATTGACGTCAGCAGAGGGTTATTAAGGATTTTGTAGAAGATCAGAGAGTTAAAGAGTCTCTAGCTCCTAATTCTGTGGCCAGTCTAATGGCCTAAACTAACTAATAATAAACACATTTTAGTGTTTCTCTTACAGAACCACAGATGATCCCCAAATATACTGGATTCAAAAGGGTATAATTTATCCACTGCATCTGATCTCCTCCAGGAGGCTATAAAGACATGAACTGCATAAGAGTTTTCCTCTCTTACAGTTATATCTTCCAGGTCCTTCCTTTTGCCATTGAAGGAAAAAGCAATACAGCCTAAAGCCCTCTTATTATTTAGGAAAAGTGAGAAGTTATTTTAATCTCCGTCTGATTAATCCTTTTTAGGAGATTCAATTACTTTTGTGCTATGCAGCATTTGCCTATGGTAAGATGTAATACATGCAGTTTGGCACATATTAAATGCAGGAAAACAATAGAATTCTTAGTATTTTAGCATGTTATTCAAAAGTCAGCACTGCAAGCTGAATACCAGCTGCTAAACCTCAAGATGGTGAGACGATATCTAGGGACAAGGTGATGTAGATCTGTAGAAATCTGAGTCAACATGTAACAACTTTAATGTGTCATCATACTAATAGTACACTGACCAAAGAGAAGGTGAAATATCCTGCTCTTTATCATGCATTTCCAGAATATTTTTATTACCTTGCTACCTCTAACAAACACTTATTTCTAGCAAATCTGACTTTGCCAGCAAATTAAAAAAAATTGTGGTACACTAAGGCCAGCTGACACAGAGCGCTTTCATGTAAATTCTTAGCCTCCTAAATAAATAGGTAACATACAAAAATTGTTTATCAGGAGTTATCCCTGGCCCAGAATTGTTTGGGGGGTTTCTAATTGGCAAAAGAAAATTTTGAATAATTTTAGATTAATCAGTTTAAATCCAGCATCCATCACGGCTTCTAGCTTTAACCTACAAGTATAAATATAGCCAAAGGAACCAGTGACAGATGTCACTATTCTGTCAGATAAGACTCTGTTCACATTTTGCCTGCCTACCCAATCTTGTCTGCATGAGTAAATGCAAGATAAGATAGGAAGATCTCTGGTTGAAATGTGTTACAGCAAGTAACGAGAGGATTTGCATCTCCAAATGTGTGTTGTGCATCCAGTTAGCAAAACTGTCTTATTAACATGAAAACAAATAACAACTAACCAACCAAAATACTCAGGGGATAACTCAGGTTTTGGGTGCCATTTTCTTACAGCTATCGATCATTAATGCTGATACTTTAAGTTTACTGCGTAAGAATGGGTGTCTCATCCCACCTCCTGCTAGATGTCTGCAGCTAAATATTCATACCAATCATCTAGATTGCCTGTAAAAAAACTGAAAAGAGGGAGGGGGGAAAAAAAGAATTTTTAGACCATGAGTCATTTTGTCTTCAAGTGACTGCTAAAACCAAGTAAAATCAGATTGCCTGAAAGTGCTTACATGTCCCTAATGTCCATGGAGAAGATCTTCATACAGGATAAATAGATAGTTGCAGATATCCAAAAGTAAGTGAAATTAATTTCCCCCAAGGAGTTTGGGCAACAAGATGTGATTGACAGAGTACTTTGAACAATAGAGGGCGTTGCTCTGACAGTGAAAGCAGCTGAGTGCTTGCCTGATGCAGTTTTTTGAAAGAGGTATTTAGCTCATGCTTTCAAGACTTGTAACTGGACCCATGTTAAAGAAAGCATTGTAGCAAGATATTTGGGGAGTTAAGAAAATTTATTTCTCCATCTTATAAATATACTAAAAGTTGGCGTGTCTTTCAGCAGAGTGCTTTCATCAAGCTTTTCTGTTTTACAGTCGTAACAGCTGATCTAACAGATGCTATTACCTTTCCTTGGTTTGTCTCATTTACATAAACACTTGTACTATGGAATCTGCTTTGTCTGATTTTCCCACAACTATATTTTATATGTCTTCAGAATTATTTCTGAGAATTTTGTAACCCAGCAACTTTGATTTACTATCCATAGAGGTGTGTATATTCTGTCGATAATAAGGGAAAAGTTAGTCCAGTGAAACACTAAATGTTCTAGTACCCAGGGGATCACATTGAGATTCACCAACAATAGATTTAGTTTCTGACTTTAGGCAAATCACCTCATACACCCTACAGGGAAAGGCAGGGGAAAAATAAATTCAGTTCTTTGAGGTATTCAGTCCAAAAATCTTTAAAAGTGAATTCATGATTATGGATTGAAACAGAATTTTCCAAATAATATTACTCACCTACTCACCAACACTCCATGTATTGGAACCATGGTAGTAAATTACCCTTAAAAGTCCCTTCTGACCTAAACTACTATATGATTCTATGATTCTATGACAGGTGGAGTTCACATCATCAGTTACAGCATTTTGCAGTACACCCACAATCTTGGAATATAGAATCTACTGGAGCACACCCCAGATCCTACCCTGCCATGCAACCTTATCTGTGCTGGAGAAAATTAATAATATTAATAAAAATAATAATAATAAAATACTACTACTGCTACTGCTACTGTAAAATACTACTACTGCTACTGCTACTGCTACTGCTACTGCTACTACTACTACTACTACTACTACTTATTATTATTATTATTATTATTATTATTATTATTATTTTGTTATATTAGATATTATATGATATAATTTATATATTATTATATAATAATATAATATAATAATAATAATTATTATTGTTATTGTTGTTATTATTATTATTAATTTAAAAAATTAAAAAGTCACATTGGTTGATCTACGCTGAGACTGGGATGGAGAAAGGACTGCAGGGTGGATTGTGACCAGCCAGAAGATTAGGTCTCAATTCCGTTTTCTGGCACACTTTTGCTATATCTACTGGAAACTGAATATTTATTACAGCTCAGACTCCTGATTCAGGATACTTGAGGCACTCCTGATACTTGAGGCACTACCACATGTGAACATAACCAAAGTGACAGCATATGTGAACACAGCTCATGCCAAACGTAGGATGAAATGAAGTACTTCAGTCACAGTAAAATGCTTTAACCAGCTTGGTTTTCTATGGGCTTTCTTCAGTAAGAAAGAGACACAGTTAAGTAACTGGAGCTCTATGGATGCACAATAAATTTTTAAACTGCAGTAACTCCATTGTACATCTAAGGTCTCAGAAAATGAGTTATAAGAGGGATACTCTTTATCGTTTGGTGAGCTGTGAGAAAGGATATTAAATATAAGCTTCCAAAATAGATATACAGCAGAATTTGATTTAAAAATACTACCCTTCTCATGGAAAAAAAGCAATACAAAGCCATTATTGCTTAATACATATGAGAAAGAGATCTATGGCATGGAGAGAGCATATATTTAAATTCTACAAACTCATCTATAAGTTTCATTGCTCTAGCTCATAGCAGACAACAGTCACCACTTCAGGAAATATTTATCCTACATGCTGTACTCCATACACAAAAACATTTTTGCATGTTCCTCACCAAATCATGACAATAATTTTTAAATAGAAACTCAACATATAGAGTATTTCAGGAAAGAAAGTATTATGAAGTTAAATTCAAGGAGACAAAAAGCAAAAACAACTTTGACTGAAGAAATGCCAAGTGACAAGGCATTCATGGATAGGAAGGAGAACACACCTTCAGATCTGGAATATTTTACAGGCATAATACAAAAACTATTACTTGAATTACAGTAAGTTGCTGTTCAGTCTGCAAACACTGAGGCAAAAGGCTGAAGTCTCATTCTGTTTAATGAC
This sequence comes from Dicrurus megarhynchus, assembly GCA_013399195.1. Lineage (NCBI taxonomy): Eukaryota > Metazoa > Chordata > Aves > Passeriformes > Dicruridae > Dicrurus > Dicrurus megarhynchus. Next base: position 384,757 of record VXAD01001114.1, read on the forward strand.
AATGAAGTCAAAACTGTCCATTGAGCCCAGGGAGAGATTCAGCTTACTTCAAAGTAGATGCTCCTACACCTGGTGAACTGAATTGTGCTGCAGGCATCCTTCTTTTTATTGATCAGATTTTCAATAACTGCAATGGCAGACAGACACTTAGTGCCATGGTAAAACTTCCAAAAGGTATCATTCTCATGATGAATTCCTCCCTGTCATGCTGAGAGACAACACTTAAATCAAGGTCCCATCTGGATCAAGGCACTTACTAATAGTTATCCTGTCCCCTTTCTTCCCTAAAATTGTGCCTTGTAGTCAAAGAATGTCAAAGTACGTACACTAAGGGATGGCACACATTCAGTGTACAGGACTCTGGCACCTTCCAGAGAAGACACCAGTCTCAAAGTTCACCCCAGCTGCAACATTGAAAAGCTTCTGCTTATCTCAAAAAACACAGTGATTATATTAGGAGGCTCATCAATGAGACTAAGCTACCACTAAATTTCTATGGATATACTTAATTTCTTATCAGGGATAAAAGAGTACAGTCTTGTTTCCCATTTGCCCCAAGGCTGCTGGCTACTGAAACAGGCACTATTGCAGACACAGGCAGACCTTAAAGTAGTAGTCCTGATGCAGCCCTTAGCATGTGAAAATACCACAACAAAGGGAAAAAACCATAGAGCTGAAGCATTGGTATATAGAAATACAATGTTGATTGGTTTTACTAAAATGTATAGTCAGTTCAGCTGCTAGCTGACAAGGACTTAGCTTTAACTTTTTCTCCTCTCCTCCTCAATTTTGGAAATTCTTCCTGAGGATTACTAAAGTTTACTTAATTTTCAGTTTACAGGGTTTATTTTGGAGCAGCTGAGGGAGCTGGGGTTATTTAATCTGGAGAAAAGGAGGCTCAAAGGTGACCTTATCCCTCCCTACAACTGCCTGAAAAGAGGGTATAGTGAGGTGGAAGTCAGTCTCTTCTATCAGGTAACAAGTGACCGGACAAGAGGAAATGGACACAGGTTGTTCCAGGGAGAGTTACATTGCATATTAGGAAAACTTTCTTCGCTGGAAGGATGTTCAGATATTGGCACAAGCCGCCCAGGGAAGCTGTGGAAGTGTTTAAAAGAATGTGTGGTTGTGACACGTGGTGAACATGGCAGTTCTGAGTCAACAGACATACTTGATCTTCAAGGGATTTTATAATCTTAATGATTCCATGATTCTATGATGATGATGATGAAGATGATAATGATAATAATAATTATCATGATAATGATAATGATAATAATAATAATAACCACAACAGTAATGATAGGAATAGTAACAACAACAGCAACAGCAACAACAACAAAACTCATTCACAGCCTTGTTGAATATGGAAACTAATTTACTAAACTCATCCTTTCAGGATAAGGGCCTTAGTAGGAATAACAAGACAGAGAGACAGATAGTTGGAGAAGAAGTAGTATTTTATTGCTGAAAAGGTTGGATGTTCTAGTAAATTAAAAAAATCTGGACTGTGACTTCTCTATAAAAGTAGAGATTAGAGTATTTTGCATTTTAAAATTATTTCCACTTTTCTTATGATATACATAATTTGTCTATTTACGTATATTTGCTTATTTATTATATATCTGTATTAAATGCAGGTTCCAATCTGTGGAATACATTCCTTTCTACTCAGAAAAATACTGTAAATGAGAATGTAAAATTATAAAGAGAACATATTTTCACAAGACTGTAATTTTAATCTGTCATTTGTAGTTCTATTAATGTGAAAGTCCCAGGGTTTAGTTTTGAATGTAATTAGATCTAAACTAAAATTGATGTTTTGCACAATGATCAGTTCCCTCTTTAAAGGTGCACCTTAATGAAGCATACTCTTTTGTTCCTTACTAATTCTAATTACAGTTAGAATTAAAAATTCCACTATGATTAGCCTTTGATTATCACAGTGCTTTCTGAATAACAATATAACGACTTAATTGGCAATAGAAAACAATAGATAAAAACACCTATTTTTTTTAAAATATGCAAAATGTATAGAATAGGAAATAATAATTAAAAAAAATAATGCTTACCTTTATATGCCCTTTTAACATCACCCAGTAAAGCTTGACTGTGCTTTCATTTGCATTAAAATTCCATTCTGGAAAAACATCTAGTTGTATTTGGCCCTAATCATTGTCACAAACTTTATTTAGAACTATTCTGTTTGTGTTAATATTGTAGATAATACTGTTTCAGTGTTTCAAATCCATCACCAAAAATCATCAGCACACTTTTCAGTTATATGTGGACACTTTGCTTCAAGGTTTGTTAGGGGAAACTCTTACTACTGTACCTGCTAGAGCTGCTGAGCTGTAAACTCTGAAAGATTTTACAAGGCTCACAGACATCAACAAAGCTACATGGACCATTATCAAAAGCCAGATATTTCACAACTTTGGGATTTCTGGTATTCAGTGCAAACCATCCTCTCCTTCTTATTTTATAATAATAAAAAAGATTCTTTCAGCTATTTAAAGGTTGTTTTTGTGATTGTCTTAAGAGCTAAACTCTTGCTTTTCAAAGAATATACATACGAGCAGCCATTTTCTGGGCCGGGTTCCATAGAATGGTTTGGATTGGTAGGGATATTCATCCAGATCATCTAGTCCAACTCCCTACCATGAGCAAGGCCGTCTTTCACCCCATCCAGCCTGACTTTGAGCACTGCCAATGATGGGGCATCCACAATTTCTCTGGGCAACCTGTTCAGGTGTCTCACCAACCTCATCATAAAAAATTTCCTCCTTATGTCCAGCCTAACTCTACAGTTTAAAAATATTGCTGCTTGTTCTTTTACTACAGCTATGGTGAAAAGCCTTTCCTCTTCCTTCTTATAAGCCCACTTCGAGTATTGAGAGACCACAATAAGGTCTTGCCACAGCCTTCTCTTCTCCATATTGAATAACCAACTCTCTCTTAGCCTTTCCTCAGGTGAGAGGTGATACATGTCTGTGATCATTTCTGTGACCCTCCTCTGGACCTGCTCTACTAGGTCCATGTCTTTCTTGTGCTGGGTACCTCAGAGCTGGATGCAGTACTACAGATCAAATCTTATGAGAGTAGTGTAGAGCAGCAGAATCCTACTTCCCTCAACCTCTGCGCCATGCTTCTTTTATGTATGGAGACAATTGGCTTTCTGGACTGGAAGCACACGATACTGTTCAATTTTTTATCCTTCAATATACCCAAGCCCTTCTCTGCAAGTCTCTTCTTGATTAATCCTCCTCCAGTCTGTACTGATACTGGGGATTGCTCCAACTCAAGTGCAGGACATTGCACTTGGCCCTGTTGAATTGCATGAGTTTCACATGGCCCCGTAGTCTGTCCAGGGACCTCTGGATGACATCCACTCCCTCTATTGATGCAACTGCACCACTCAGCTTGGTGTGATCTGCAGATTCACTGAGAAAGCACTATGTCATTAATAAAAATATTGAATAATATAGGTCCCAATGCTGACCCTTGAGGTGTGGTAGGTTGACCCTGGTTGAAATGCAAGGTGCCCATCAAAGCTGTTCTATCACATTTCCTCAGCAGGACAGGGGAGAGACAAGATAATGAAAGGCTGGTGGGTCGAGATAAGGACAGCAAGAGATCGCTCACCACTTACCATCAGCACTGCTGTTGATTTCTGAAAAGAAATGTTTCAATGCAGAACTTCTTGTGGCCTGAAAACTTCTGAAAATAAAATGGCATCTCTGGGAACAGATGGTAGATGCCTGCCATCCTTTAGAAGTGCTTCTGATTTACATGCATAAATATTTTATATTTATTAAACTTGCCAAATATTTTGATGTTGCTTTTCTTTTAAAGAAGTTGAAGTGGTGCTGTAAATGGGGCTGATAAGGGGCCTACCAGAATCCTGCATAAGGTTTGGAAACAAAATGTGAAGAGATTGATTTTAAACTCTGACATTTAAAAAGAAGCTGACCAGGACACAGGAAGGTTTTCTTAAAAGAGATGACTAAAAAACAAAGTATTTTCCTTCATAAAAAGAAAGGTCAAAAGTGATAGGATTATTTTTGAAATCAGATATTTTTTTCTCTTTGCAGAGAAATGAATACAATTTTCTAGTGGAATCATAACCAGGTTGCAAAAATTCCAGCTACTGAACGATCAGAGCCAGGCTAGTAAATACTTGTAAGCTTTAGTTTAGTAGGCAGGCTGTTTTACTTTCTTCACCTGCTTATTGTTTGGTTTCTTCTACTAGTATGTTCAGAAAGACAAAATATTAATATTTAATGTGTTCTGTTTATCAGCCTTACTTCCTTTATTAGGAGAAAATGTTAACAGAATCACATACCTGGATACAATCAGTATGATTCTTCCAATTTACCTTTAATCTTTTGTTTCATGACTAAAATTCTTTTTCTTCAAGTCTATTACTTAAACTATCCTTAAGACTGAGGGTGAAAGAAAAAAAAATCAGTGAAGACAGCATTCTTGTAAAATCTCTGTTCTTAAATAATATAAAAATGGCAAAGATCTTGAATCGATTTAGTATTTTAGAGAAGAATAAAAAGAGGCAGATGCTCACAAGAAAACAAAAATACAAAAACCAAGTTGAACATGAGGAACTGTTTGCTGTTACACTCTAGTGCTGGACGTAAAAACACTGTCTTTCCTCTGTTTCTAGTAAATATAGCTATTGTGACGTGTTGAAAAATAATACACAACTGTCTTTTTCTAATGTGCATACACAGAGACACATCTTATTTCAGATATGGTTCTTGTATTCTGTATCTCATTTCAGTCACAAATTATATTCAAAACTTGGAATATTATATGCCTCACAAAACTACCTTGATATGTGTAAAGTGATCTAAAATCCTTTGATGGAAAATCATAGGTGACTGAAAGGTATAAATATGTATCTGGAAAGAGATTAACTCGTAAAGTGTTTTATTACCAAGTTAATGCATATTAAGGATAATTAAAAATATTATAAAGATATTTCCCATAGACTATGTAGGAGGGATTTTACTCAGTTCTGATAATTTTAATTGTGCTTGTCTGCACCAGAATAAATGCCATGAAAGTATTTTACGTTCCTGATTTAGAATTTTCCTAGCTAACCTCAGACAAAAATGTCTCTTGATTAGAAATTTTTCTAAGAAGGTTAGAATTCAAGCATCATCTTACAAAATTATTTACAGTCCATGAAATTTTTTATGTTATTTGTAACAGCTATTGATGTACTTGGAGTATGTCAAAGTTCTGCAACAACTGAAAGATTCAGCTTGTAATGAGGTGTTGAGTGTCTAATTTATGCCATCTGTTCTTTGCTCCTATGTGAAATGTTATCCTTTTGTTACTTTTTTGACTTTTATATTCTACATTTCAAACATTTTATGCATAGTATTCTCATTGGGTAAGACCACAGGACTGAAGCAGTTTAATGTCAAATTTTTGGTGTTTCTCTAATGGTCTAATGATCTTGTTGTCTGTTCATTATTAAGCTAATGTAACCTAATCAAACCCTGAAACAATAGGTTTTAGTAATCTCAAGACATTGGTTAAGACAATAACCTGTGGTATCCACTCCATCCCTCTAATTCTTCATGAGAGAGATGTTAGGTGACCATCCTTTGGAGCTTCCTGGGCAATTTTCTTCTTGGATGAAAGGATGAAACCTGTAATTTACTGTCCTTTCCAGAGAGAAAGGTCTTTTTAACTTCCTGGGAGCAGCATGTTCTGTTTGTGGAATGTCAGAAGAACTCATCTGTTTCATAAAAATCTTCATTGCTTAAAATATCAGCTTAAGAAAACTGATGACCTTTCAGTTCCAATAAACTTTTTTTTCTGTTTTTTCCTTAATAATGGCAAACCCCTTTGTTTTCAATTTTGCTACTGCTCTGCAATTCAAAGTCTATCATCCTAGATCCATATTTGAAAGACTGACAAAAAATACTCCATACATACTTGTACTACCGGAAAAAATCAGATTCAATTGAACCATCAGAATAGAACAACCTTGTTTTTCAGCAACTGTCAGAAATCTGCCTTAAATTTGTGAACGACATATCAACCTTTGCTCAGTGACTTGAATAACAGCATATCAATAATATGTCAGTTCAGAAAATCCAAAATGGTACTAAATCCTTTACAAAATCTGAGAAGTATCTGCGTTTGAATAAGCAACCTGTCTAACCAGCGTACATATTCACACAGCCCCAGGTTTGCCTACTACAATAAAGTTTAATATTTTCCAGTATGCATAACTGAATACATTACAGAATGATTTTGTCAAAACGGATTGAGAATCAATTTCTTATTTGTCCAGAGAGTCCCATAAACCAAATTATCATTAAAAAAAAAAAAAGGAGATAATTTCCAAGTATGTAACCCAGTCTAGCAATATTACAAATATGTAATTTTTTGGATTTGGGGTAGAACATTTTTATTTTCTTTGATTTGAAAATAAAAAATATCCAATAACATGAAATCTTTGCAATGGATGTGAAATGTCAGGATTAGAGTATCCTCGTTTTAGATGTTGTCATTCCTCTAGTGACCCAGATATGTCATGTTCTGAGTATCTAAAAACAGGGCTGAGCTGTGAATTTTCCAAGGGACAATTCTCTTCCAAGCTTCAGATTTAAAATGGTAGTAAGCAGTTTTTAGAACTGTCTACCTTGACAAAACTAGATACATAAGAAATAATATATTCAAAAAAGAGGAAGTTGAAGAAATAAAATATATAAGAAAGAAAACTTTGGAGTATTTTCTTTTGTTTTTTTTTTTTTTCCTGAAGGAAAACTGCCGTTTTAAAAAGCAGGTTAAATTGGTTTATGCAACTAATAAAATAATTGGAAAAATATCAAACAAAGCTTAATCTCCCGTCTCTTTAAGTAGCACATTGTCCACAATCCTTCGAGTGAATTAAAGCTTCTTCTCCTGCATAGAATAGCCTAATAATCACTTACACCTGACATACTTGCCCCCAGTCTTCTGCTGAGCCATGGAACAAAAAGTGAGAATATTGGTCATTATTTTCTCATGATTATTTGATTAGGAGTAAGAGTATCTCTTTTTCTAACCAGAACTTATACAATATATATTGAATAGAGAAGATCCAAAAAGTGTCTGCAATTTAACAGAGTTAAAATTGGGTGGAGAAGATGGAATGGAAACAGATGCTCAGTATGGTACACAGACCTTCATTAAATGCATCTGCCTTTTATCATTCACCTTTTATCCCAAATTATGATTATTTTGTCCAGTCTCAATATGCAGTTTTTCACTGTAACAGTTCCAAAAGTTTTTAAAACTTTCACGGATTTTTCTTCAGTTATCTGATGGAAACTGCTCTCAACAGAACCTTAGATACTGCAAATTTTAGCACAACACAGTATCATCAAAACCGTTTCTCTTCATAATTGTATTGCTCAAAACCACATTCTTATTCTCATTGCATTTCAATGCAGCTTGCGCTGAAAATAACTAGTGTCACACAGAGGTCAACATGTCTTTCATACTAGATTATAATTAAATTTTATAAAATATTAATACCCAAAGCTAAGTGAGAGAAAAACATTTATAGTCCATTTTGTGCTTTCAAAACATTAAGAATTTCTACATAAATTATGATTCTGTATCACTCAAGAGCTCACTTTGATCTCCAAGTAACAAGACCAGAAAAAAAGAGTTGAAGACTTTTAGCTAACAGATTAATTTAAAACATACATATACACACACACACATAGCAGTTCCAACTTATAAATAAAAAAGTGTAAACCCCCAAGTCTTTCATTGGCTTTGGAGAAAATCTAAAACTCCTCTTTCAACTAGCATCCTTATCCTTAACGTGATTTTATTACTATGGGTGTAGTGTGTTGACCCTGGCTGGACTCCCGGTGCTAATCCAAGCTGCTCTATCACTCTCCTACTCAGCTGGACACAGGGGAGAAAATATATGGAAAGGCTTGTGGGTTGAGATAAGGTCAAGCAGAGGTCACTGACCAGTGACCATATGGGCAAAACAGACTCATCTTGGGGAAATCAACTGTGTTTATTACCCATCAAATCAGAGCAGGATAATGAGAAATACTACCAAATCTTAAAAACACCTTTCCTTACCCCCATCCCCTCCCCTGCCTTCTTCCCGGGCTTAACTTTACTCAGTTTTCTCTATCTTCTGCCTCCCAACAGTGCAGGGGGTGTGAAATAAGGGTTCTGGACAGTTCATCATACACAGCTGTTTCTGCCACTCCTTCTTCCATAGGAGGATGATTCCCCACACTCTCCCCTGCTCCAGTGTGGGGTCACTCCCATGCAAGGCAGTCTTCCAGGAACTTCTCCAACATGGGTCCTTCCCACAGGCTGCAGTCCTTTGTGAACTGCTCCAGTATAGGTCCCTTCCACAGTCTGCAGTCCTTCAGGAACAGAGTGTTCCTGTGTGGATTCTCCACAAGGTCACAAGTGCTGCCAGAAAACCCGCTCCATTGGGTCAGAGTCCCCTTCAGGCATCCTCCTGTTCTAATGTGGGTCCTCCAGGGGCTACAGGTGGATATCTTCTCCACTGTGAACCTCCAAGAGTCACAGGAAGGAGCCTGGCTCACCATGGTCTTCCCCATGGGCTGCAGGGAAATGTCTGCTCCAACACCTGGAGCACCTCGCTCTCCTTCTTCACTGACCCCAGAGTCAACAAAAATGGGCAATTTACACACAATCCACCCCTTGTCCTTTCGCAATTACAACAACAGAAATTCCCCACTGTGTCTCTACTTCCCATTAACCAGATGATGTTTAGCCACTCACTGGGAAATAAGGCCTCAGTACATGCAGCATTTTCTCTGGAATAAAAATATTGCAAATAACAAAAATCTCCATCTCAGTCAGACCAAATACACGACAAGATGAAAGTCAGCCCATGTTTTGAAGATAAAATTACAAAATCAAGTGTCTCAAATGTGTTATTTACAAAGGTAGAAAGCAGTAAAAAAATTACTTTTAAGCATCAATAAGAGTTGACATGTTATCAATATACTAAAAATAATTAAATCATTTCCAGAAATGCCCTTAGCTAAAGCTCTCTTTTATTTTTGTATGATACTTTTTTGCAGTTTTTTGTAGTCTTGGGGAAATCATTAACATATTTCTTGAGCATCTCTAGAAAATCTAATCAAAATCTAATAAAAGTTATTATGAAGTTTATTTAAGACTTTAATTTTTCAGATTATAAAAAAAATGATGCTGTATAGTTTCTCTTCAATATATATTTGCATATACATAGAAACTTTGATTCCGATTATTAAGAAGTGTCTACTTTGTGAGATAAAAGCACAGTAGGAATGAGGCAATAAACAGGATTCAAGCAGTCATAGAATGGTTTGGGTTAGAAGGTACCTTAAAGATCATCTAGTTCCAACCTCTCTGCCATGAGCTGGGATGCCATCCACCAGATCAGGTTGTAAATCCAACCTGCCCTTGAATTGTTCCAGGGATGGAACAGCCACAGCTTCTCTGGGAAACCTGTTTGAGTGTCTCACCATAGGGAAGAATTTCTGCTTTATACCTCATCTAAATCTCTGCCCTTTCAGCTTAAGGCCATTACCCCTTGTCCTATCGCAAGCATGGTCTTGCAAAAAATCCCTCTCCAGCTCTCTTGTAGGACCCTTTTACATATTGGAAGGTGCTCTAAGGTCTCCCCAGGACGTTCTCTTCTCCAGGCTGAACAGCGCCAATTCTCAGCCGGTCTTCATAGAGAGGTGCTCCAGCCCTGTGATCATCTTCATGGCTCCTCTCTGGGCTTGTTCCAAGAGATCCATGTCTTTCTTATGTTGCGGACACCAGAGCTCAATGCAGTATTCCAGGTGGGGTCTCACAAGACCAGAACAGAGGGGGACAATTCCCTCTCTCTCCCCACTGGCCACGCTGCTTTGGATGCAGCCCAGGATTTGATCTGCTTTCTGGGCTGCAAGTGCACGTTGCTGGGCCATGTTGAGCTTCTTGTCAACCAACACCCGCAAGTCCTTCCAAAAACTAGTTTTTGCCAGGCCCATGTTAATTCCCTACATGGCTAACTGAGATGTCTCTGCACTGTCCCTGGATCAACCAGCATTGAAAGACAGGGCAAATACTTGAATATCTTGAGACAGAGACAGGCAAGTCTAGCCTGACTTGCTGCCTGAGTATCATCATCTGTAGCAGAGCTGATAGACTGAGAAGGAGGCAGTAGGATCTCTGATGAGAGGACAGGACCTATGCAGATAGACTTCATGAATCATGGGATGCTGCCTTTAAAAATTTTGAGAGACACTGTGGATAAGATGCAAATTAAATGACAACCCAAATGGAACATAGACAAACTTAAATTACGGCAAACTGTAATTTTAGCATAAACTAATTGCATAAAACTTGAGTTGCTTGAATGCAGATTTTTTAGTGCATACAGCATTCATTTAGGAAGCAACATGCACCCTCCAAATTGGCTGAAGAAATTTTGATGCGCTTGTTATGATTCCAAACAACAAGGCTGTAATTTATTTTGGGAGGAGAATAATTTCTATTATTTTTATTGAAGCTGTGTACATGGATACAAGAATATTCTGGCCAGGAGGAGAGCAAGAAAGATGAAACAAGACAGAAAATATGTTCCCATGTAATAATGAACAATCCACCTATATGCAAAACTCACTAGGGTGGGGAGGTGAAGGCAGTGGAGGGGTACCACAAAGAATCCTCAACAACATATCCCATCTCTTTTTGCTTACATATGAATCCCCATGCAACTCTGAAAATATGTACACATGAAGTAATAAAAAACTGAGGTGTTATAAGATTATCTTGCTCATACAATTTTTTCTAAGCTAGTTTCATTCAACTTTAACTTGGATGTCTCTGGGTAGTAAGTACTTTGATGTATATTTTTGCTAAGAACTGAGGACTTTTGTCTGTGAGTCTGTGAGTTCCAAGGCTGGGAACTTGAACTTTTATTCCAGTAGTTCTCTCCATAGACCATTTAACAAGCCTTCTAAGGGCTAAAATTCAAGGAAAAATTTCTCTTTTGAAAATTACATTTACAGACAATGTCTATGTCAATCCATGTTTTGAAGATCCTTTCTTTGTTAAAATGGAAGAAGTTGAGCTTGCAGTGTCATTAGTGTTGGCCAAGCCAGCTTGCAGTGTAAGCGTATCAGTATGTTCACCACTGCTACCAACCTCACAGTGTGGCCACATTCAGTCTCTATGTACAACACTCCAAGATTAGATCAGCTGCTGCTCATAATGCCAAGATCATGTGTTTGGTCCCCGTATGGGCCATTCACTTAAGAGTTGAACTAGGTGATCATTATGGGTTCCTTTCAACTCAGAATGTCCATCTGAGGAAGGATGATAAATCAGAGAAGAAATAAAATCATATTTATTGCCAGTAAAATATTTCAGATTAAATTTACATTCTCTGCTGTAATAATAAAGAAAATGAACAATTGTTACACTACCTCAGGATGTTTTCTGTTTGATGTTTCATGCTGTTTGTTTTAAGGATTTGAATTATATTTGGATTCAATGAATCCATTTACTGTATGACTTAGTATTACTTCAATGCAGAACTTTCCATGAGCTCATAGTGTTTAACCATATCTATATTTATCAATTTCCATTCTCTTTTAGAGAAAAAATTGTGACTGGTACCAAAATCAGCACTGAAAAAAAGAAACTTGTCTCATAAATTGTCTGCCTTATCAAGTTGAATTATTTTAGCTTGATAAACACAGTGTCAAAGTTAATACAAAAGTTCTGGGAGCATCTCAGAAGAGTTGAACTTCAGTCCCTGCTTTTTTTTTTTTTTCTCTCTGCTGATTATGTTAGTATTTTCTTCTAGTCGGGCTTTTCCCATGACATTCTACAGCTGCATCATGTCTAACTAGAAATAATTACTGAGACAAGAAAATTGCACTGAAAAACTGGGTTGGAAATGAGATGACTGCAAATATGGTCACACTTGGATTTTTACTTATTAGTTATAAAACTGAAATGTTTTGGGGAAGATTTGAAGAAAAACTGGAAGAAACTTCTTTAGGCAGAAGCTGAAAACTCAGATGTGGGAAAGATTATAATGCCAAATATCATAATATAATCTTGTCTCTACCTACCAGAAACTAACTTGGTATTGGTGAGGGGCATATCCAACCCTAAAGTCTGGGCTTGATAAATGAAGCCTGCAAATATTCCTCTGAGCACATGCATGTGTCTACACACACAGAACCATGCAGAGATTTTCTGGGGCAGGAATTTTTGGCTCACTTACAAGAACGTGGGAAGGAAAATAGCAGAGATTATTCTCATGGGACAGAAGAGCTGGTAAATCTTCCAGATCATAAGGGGTCAAGGGCAAAATTCTAATCTCATGAAGTCTTAACCTTTCATTTCTCTGTTCATTACACAAAAGCACACATATTGTTTGAACCATATACTCTGAAACAGGTGCTCAACTGCAAGACAAATAGGCTACAGCATAATTTTAGAAGATGGAAAAAGGACAATATTTAATGTCTTTGGGAATTAATTGCTGGAGTCATTTGCAGTATAAATGATTTCCTGTGATGCTGGTCCTCCGATGTTTCCCTGTGCACTATAAATTAAGACTCAACAAATTTCAGTGATTAGGAATATGATTACCCTCTGTCATTGATCCTGTTTTCATTCCATTTCCGTTCATGAGGAAAAAGTAAAATGGCTCTCCAGAGACACTCACTCTCCAGGTCAATATTCACCCAGTGCTTTTTCCACCAAAAGCAGCATACGAATTTGCTTGGGCACCCAAATATACAGACTAAATCTATAAAATAGACAGCACAGTTACCTAATGTTAATCAGAAACCTTCTCAGCTTCAGTTGCAGAATTTTATACTGTATTGCACCCTGTGAAACATTTATTATTTCATATCCAAAAAGAACAAAAGCCTATTTTTGTAAATATTGAACAAATTACATAAAGATTGAGAATACAGTTTATACACTATTGGATAAGGAAGAAAACCTGGCTTTTGGTACATAACAGCTTCATAGGAAGGACGGAAGTATCAGTCTTTAGTGAGAAAGTGCTCTTACACTCTATGTTTTATGCTAGTGCTCCTCACAGTTAAGTAACAGGACATCAAGTACACTCCTAAGGGATTAGTGAAGGGGCAACACCTGATTGCACTGGCCTCAGTTACAGACCGAGGAACCAATTTCTAATCCCAATGGTTTATGCAGACATCATCACTCAGGAATTGCTGTGCTCCAATATTATACTACAACTTTAGATAAAATCAAATGTAGTTGAGAAAATATATCATACATGTTCTACAATATGATTAAAATAATGCACTTCTGATTTGACAGAAAAACACATTTGGACTAAACACACCAAAATTGGACCCACAGTGTACAGCTTTACCTGTTCATTTTTCCTTTGTGTGGTAGACAATTTAGTGGTAACAAATTTAGAGGTTTTGATAATTTAGAAACACATTTAGGTTCAATTTTGCAGTAAGGCAAAGTCTTGTGCTGAATTTCCCTAGGATTTTTAAAAATATAAATTTGCAATCTAAGAAAATTAAACAATGCAGGTCCACTTTTGCTCAGCTTTTGGCATCACATTTATTGAGTATCTGATATCTAACAAACACTTTCTAGTCTTATTTTATTTAGGCATATGCCAGTATATTGCATGTCTTAATGCATTAATTAATTAACAGGTTTCATTAAGGAACCTGTAGCTGTCAATAATTCAGTAATTCATGTATAAGTTCTTTTATAATAGAAAGCTTGGTAAAAAGCAGGAGAGAAAAGGAAAACTAATATAGTATATATTTTGGATTAGAAGTAGCAGATATAACTTACAAAGCTGTAAAAAACTCATGGTCTATACTTCATGCTCTAGAAATGGTGTGAGTTATTTTCAATTGCTGTACCAAAATAAGCAGCAGAACACCTTGGGAATGGGTTAACATCTGTCACTCACCCTTGTTTTATTTAGAGATTGGTCTTAAGCCAGTCCTAGAATTTATGTTTTTCATAAGAACCATCAGTTTTAACTACCTCTTGCAGTGATTCATGAAATGCTTTCTTGCTGCTATTCTTTTTAAAAATAAAATGATTTTGAGTTGCTGCTTGTTTACTCTGTGTCTTTCCTCAAAGTAATTCCTGTATGAATTACAGATAGGTAAAGCCAGGAAAATGTAGTGCTGGATTTAGTCCACTCTATTGAATAAATGAACACATCTTATATTTGAAAAAACAGAGTAGTTCTGATGTAAATTTCTAGATTTGGCACAGGGAATAAGACTGTACAGGCAAGGAGAGAACCACATATTCATCTTTCTAACTGAACAGCATGGAAGAAGTATTTCCCAGGAATAATGCCAGCAGCTGCCTGAGATTAAATTATATGTGGAAAAATAAAACCATGCAGAATGCTAATTGCCTCAAAAATCATGTTTAAAAGAGTAATATCAACTTTTTCAATCTAGCCACTCCAGTTAAGCTACAATTATTCTTAATATATCAGTTGTGAAAGTTTATAAAATAAATTTATAGGAGGGAAAAAAAGGGTTATAATCAGATAGGACGAGTCTATTTGAAGACGCATTTTAATGCATTTTACATTAAGATTTGTGGTGCAATGACTCTTAACAAAATCCAGCAAAATGAATTGTTGCTGCCTGAGCCCCCTCTTCACCTCAAATTCCAAGTAACTTATCTTGGAGAAGTTTTACAACAATAAGGACATGCTTCATCAAATTCAGTTGAGAAAAAGGACTAATTCAATAAGTTACTCCTTGTTTTTTTGTAATTGAAGTTGGACTTGAACTTGGAGAAAAAGCAATAGTCTGTACAGATTTAATTTTTCAGACCTGTATGTAGTGTTATACCATAAGGAGAGCTTAAAGAAGCTATATCTATATAAGTAGTGTAATTAAATATGCTCTCATAAGTTTTACTGAAATGTCATATTTGGAATTGTAATGCTAATCAATGTAAAAGTTTACTTTAGAACAATTTTGCTAAAGTACCATATTTACCTAATCTTCTATTTAAACTTTGCAGAAATAACTAAAATCTACTACTTAATTATCGTTGTGCTATATTCCATCTTAGCTGTCCTATTTTAAAGCCTTAATATTTTCTTACAAAAATGAAGTTGACCCTTTTTAATAAGCTTCTTTTCAAAGATCAAATATATCTGTAATATTTTCTCAATTTCTCTGATTCTGATACCTGTGCTTAAATACATATGAATATCAAATTCTGTTTATTTTAAATTTACGTTGACACAAAGAACACCACCTTTCTACAGTTTAAAATATGCAGAAAGCTGGATTTATTTATGTTTCTCCCAATATATGCAGCCTTATTATTTTGATGGTACAATATCTTCTGACCTATCAGGCCATTCAGTTTAGATATGTTCTATCTAAGTCCTTCTTTTCAGTTTGCTTAGGAGAAGAGAAAAAAACCAATAAGACTATGTTCCTTTGTGCATTTCCTTTTGATTCTGGTGGCACAGAAAAGTAGATATAATCTTAGATTTTTTTAGAGGACTCTCTACTAGTTTAATCTCCTTTTATGTGCAGGTCCTCAGCTCCAATTATTCATATTAAATATACTTTTGTAGTGAACTAAACAATTCCTTCAAAAACTCCACAAGGTGTGGAATAAGTGACAGTGTACAAAATAGTGCTATTGCTTCATCACACATGATCACCTTCCCTCGCAACCCACCCACCTTGCGGATCCTTTCAGGATGTTTCGGAGGCAGCTTTACCAAGGGTGACAGCAGGACCATGAGGCCAGTTGGATTCTGGGGAGAGTAAAGTGAAGAGCTGTGTCATGGGTGGCTCTTGTCTGGCATTTGCTGAAGTGTGGACGAGGCAGATGAGCCAGTGTTTGTAAAGAGGTGAAGTGCAAAGCGATCTGGGGTACCAGTCGTGCTGTGATGTATTCCTGCTGATATGCAGGATGGCTGTGACTCATCTGCCCCAACAGACTCGGAGCTTTCCCAGAATAGAGATTGACCCATCTGGTCCCAGAAATGTAGAGTACTTTCAGGTCACCTTCTGAAAGATATAGAAATGTAGTCTCCAAGGGAAAAGAAAAAAAAATCCCAAACCTTGCAGAGTTCCTCTTACCGCTTCCCAAAGAACAGATTTTTAACCTGCTAGATGAACCAAGCCATGTACAGTAGTTGTGGCAGAGATTTTGAATGCCAGCTAGGAAATTTATTTGACAAAGCTTATTGATTTCTGCAGACAAATCTCTTGAAATACCTTAGTCTCTACAAATCATTCTGTCTCTGGGACTTTCTGCCTTTAGGTTATACTCTCATGCAATATAAAATCTTTGTCCTATTTAGAGGAGGTTCTACAGCAAAACACCTTAATTCTATTTGGAGTTAACAGAGTTAATTTTAAATTCTTTGAGTGAGTTGAAATGATTGCTGATTTATGCCACTACAATTGAAATTAGAATAAAACTTTAAATAATGAAGTTACAGGAGACTATTATCCTGCAGGGAAGCAAGGTAGATATCAAAAAGAGAAAAGTTCCAGACGTGATCTACATGGCAACTCTGTGGAAAAATAACCTGCCACTGAGTCGAGATAGTATAGATTGAATTATATTGAAAGACAAACTTTCTTGTGTTCTTGGAGAGGGCATATTCTTTCCTCTCAATCTTGCTCTGGTCCATAAATTTCAGAAGTGTTATGTTTTCACACATTCTGAAGGCAGTATGTGCTAAATATAGGTCCACAAAATTTCAAATAATTTAAAAGAGACTGTTTTTTTTAAAAAAATCACCGTTTAAAGTACAATCACTGTCTTAGTCACAGGTCATCCATTTTCATGCTCTATTATCCATACTGTTATAATTCTACATTGAATGAAATTAATTGGTAGTGGCAAAGGGAAAAATTATGCAGCAATAATTATGATTATTCAGCTAACCGATAAGACAGACTCTGACAAAAGAGTAAAGACTTTTCTTTGTTGTTCATATGACATAACTGTGTATTTTAACTTCCGTGTCTAGACCCATCTGAGTGGCACATGAAGGTGTACAACACCAAATACTCTGGATATATGGATTTTCTGCAATTTCCCACTATACATTGACAAGGTTTGAATGAGGGCAAAGCTGGCAGATGACATGGGACAAGTGAATTTCTCTTTGTGAAATGGAAAGAACTGAAATAAAAAAAGTATTTTTATTTGCTTTTGCCATATTATTCATAAAATAATGTCTTAACTTCATGAGAATGTCTGTGAGTTAAGAATATATGCTTTAAGAGAAGCCAAATAAGTTCCTCAAATACTCAATAAGATTATGTCTTTCAGTGAAAAATTCCTCAATGGCTATAGGAAGTACGTCAGGAACTCATCTTTGATCCACTAGCACAATACCTTTGAGGTCTTATATTGTCCTTCAGAGGCACTGGAAACAGATTTATTTAAATCCACAAGTACTGATTCATCATATAAAAAGAGTTTCAAACCAAATAATATGGTATACAAAAAGTCATGTAAACAAAGATCTTGTCTGGTGATCAGTAGATGGCAAGCTTGCTACACCCAAATTTCAGAAAATGTTCTGCTATCATTTAACATACAACTGTTTTTTTGTAGTATTATTATTTATGGTATCCAGAAATTAAAAATATTTAATTTAATGAATAAATGATTTGTGTAGAAGATGTTCTATAGGTGACAAAATTTTTAAAATAGTCTAAAGATAAATTAAAATTAATACTGTATAGGCTTACTTCCCTCAGCTTTTTTTTATCCTAAATGACTACTTGCTTTAAATTTTTACATTTTTCATTTTTATTTGCAAAAATACCTACCTTTTTTATGCTAGGATATTCCTTAGTGTTTGTATAGTTTCTGTATTTAGGCCTTTTTTTTTCTATCAGATACTTTGCTCAAAGCTCTTTAAAGAGTTTGCAACACACAGATAATATTCAAGATTATCTTTAATACTTATCTCTGCAAACCACAAAATAGCACTAGGAATATGTTTGGTTTACTATATAGCTGCAATTATTCCTTGATGTTTTGGGCATCTATCTTATCTAATAGCATACTAATCATACTTTTATAGTCAGGGTTTTTTAGGTAGACTAATGTGCCTAAAGGAAGAAAAATAAGTAAATAAAGTAGATAATATAAATATAAGAGAATGAGAGCAGAATTAAATTCTTAAACAAATGAATAAAAAGGATTAAGGGAGGTGCTAGGAAGATAGGGCAATCACAAGTTTTAATTGTCTGGGACTGAACTGCACATTGAGTTAGTTGTTCTTATGCTCTATGATAGTTAATCTTGTTTTCTGTCTTGAATATTCCAGAATGAGCATAAGAAATCTGCATTGACTGTAAGTAATGACATTTTTCTCTAATATTAGTGGGAGTTTTTGCAAGATGGACACTGAAGTTCACTTACACAGCTTTAGGAACAGAGCCACACGTTGCTACTACCTGACCTTCGGACTTCATGTAGCTCTGCAGGAGGAAAGAAAAGTGGTTTTTTAAGATATTTTGTTTGCTTGTTTGGTGCATGCATGTGTGTGTGGTATATGTATGTGTATGTCTATATGTGTTTGGCTGTGTTTGTTTTGTTTGCTTTGTTTTTTCCAGAGGGAATTTCTGTAAATATGTAACACAAAAGAATTTAAACAATTGCTTTAAGGTGATAAAAAACACAGTAAAAATCATGTTACTTGGAATAGCAGGATAACTTAAATCAGAAAGGGTTCTTACAGGCATGTACAGGGGTGGAGAAGGGAAAACAATATGTAAAAGCTGCTGAAACCAGGACAGTAATTCAAGGGCTAAATTTCTCAGGGGTCATGGAGAGGAAAGCAGGATTTCTGATGTTTCTGATGTTCTGATTTTTTTAGGTTCTACAGAGATATGAAAGCCCTCCTTGTGAATTTGCTGCTAGGGACACCTTAGCCTAAGAGGGACACCAAATAATTCTGATTAGCAAGCTTATTTAAAGGCAACATATCTGTTTCACAAAAGTTTTTAAAAGAAATAAAGACACTTTTTTGCCTTGAAAATATGGGATGGATTTTAATGTACTATGCTGATTCTTTGACTGAAGCAATCTGGAGCTGTTGATTGTATTTTAAAAAAACTGACTACATCCTCACTCTTTCACTAAAAGACGCCTCTGCTAGGCCATCCTTTGTTGTTAATGCAAGCTTAGACCACAGAATCTCCATTTTATTATAGGTGCCTCATCAAAGAGATGGACATTAACCATCTGGTCTATTTGGCCAATAAATTAGAAAACACAGAGTAATATTTTTCATTATAACATGAAATACTTATACTATGGTATAAAATTTAGTGAACTGAAAACAGTAAAGTACAAGGAAAACAAAACAATATACATACACATGCAAGCAAGTTTGAAAATCCATGAAACTTCAACATAACAGAGGATGCAAAATAAGATCTCAAAGTTATGGCTGGTTACCATGCCTTCAAGAAGATTCACAGTACAGCTGAAAGTTTTTTGGTGGTTTTCTTTTTTTTATTTTTCGAGTGTACCTTTTCCCAGACTAGCACAGAATAAAATTCCATGGTACTGCAGCTGTACTAGGCAACAATCAGTATATCAGAGAAAAATTTTCACTTCTACTGCAAAGCAGCCTCGATGGCCTTTTGTATATCTTTTTACTTTCCAGTTACTCTCCACCACTACAACAGGAGAGTTCTGGCTTTATTGCACATAAAACAAAGTCATACAAAAGTTTCAAGACCTTGTTTTTCTAATATTGCGTAGTTCATAGTATGAAATAGGCAAAAATAGTGCTTAACAGTAATCTTTTTCATACTGCTTTTCCTTATGAAATGAAAACACGTAAAAGTGAAATTCCATAACTGAGAAACTCTATACCAGATATACAAACGATTTGCAAGCCCCACAAATTTTTTCTGTCGATGCTTTCTGCTAAATATAAACATTTCATATAAAGGTCATAGCACTCATGTTACGGTTTTGAAACATTAAAAAAACCCCAAACTATAAAACAATTGGTCCATTCTAAGGAGATCATTATATAAAATAATTTGTTCACATACATACGCAAATTGATATGGCTTCTAAGATAAAAGTTTTAGAGGTGTAATTGTATGGAGTTCTTTCCATACCCTAGTATATCTAAGGTCCGCTGGGGACAAATCTCTCATTAGTTCATATCTGTTTACCACCAGTAATTCCGGTGCAGTTTCAGAGTTCTTCTGACCCATGCTAACAAAAGAAAGCTATATTGTGTAACATAATTAAGCAAGACTGGGAAATGTTTCCTAGGATAAATTTAGAAGAAAAAGACATTTTAAGATATCTTTTTGACTTGTAGTTGCTATAGTAACAACACATTGCTTTTTTTTGCTGTACGTTTCTTTACTGTATACTGAGAGCTCTACGTGACAAAACAACAATTTTACAGTCTACAATTTAGTCTCAAGAAAAAGATTTTCCCCCTCTGGGAGAAGATGATTAGACTGGAGCTTACAGAGCTTCTAAAAGTTTGGGGTCTGTCAGCATTTCTGACTTAATTTCAGGGGTTTATGACCTACTTATAAAACTTCTTTATGGAAGGAAGCTTAGCACAGTTGTCTCCTTCTGGAAACATTCTTTAGTGCATTTTTAATCAAAAATTTTAAAATCCATTTCACAGTTTAATTTATAGGCAAATTAGAAAACAGTAGACTAGAGTAGTGACTTCTAATATCAGTTGTGTTAGAAATGAGATAAAAAAGCTGATGGAGTGAAGAACAGCATCAATAGTAGACTAGAGTAGTGACTTCTAATATCAGTTGTGTTAGAAATGAGATAAAAAAGCTGATGGAGTGAAGAACAGCATCAATAAAATGAAGGAATTGATGTAACTGAGTCATTAAAAGTTGAATAACTTCCTCTGAGCTTCAGAATACTTTCAAATCTTTGTGTATATTATAGCACACCAGCCTGTTCGTGTAACAATATCAAGAGTACCTACTAATATATATAATACATATTATTATGTTATATTATATTAAGATGCAAATGTTTCAGATTTATTTTCAGAAGCAAATCAGAAATTCAGTTCTCTCACAAGTAATCAGGCTCTTGATTCTCTTTCAAATTATTAGGGGTTTAGTGCTAAAGCATATATGAATATTTGGGCTGAATATATATATATATATAAATGCTTAACAATAAACAAAAGGGTTCAGATTTTTCAATGACACCTATGAAAACCTGTGATCTCATCTGGATTGATGCTTCTGAAATTTTAACGAGATATTTATTTGTGCCATTAAGTGTACAGAACTTTTCTCAATTCATTCTAACAGGTTAAAAACCAGTAGGTGCACTTTTGTACACTATTGATGTCTGAAACTTCTAGCAGGAATAAATGGTTTACAACCAAGAAACCAAGCTATAAATCATGCTCTGGAAAATTTCCGTATTTGAAACACAGGCATGGCTGCTCCTACATGATCAACTGTGTTCCTTTCGGAAGCAGCACGACATTTTGGGCAAAGGTGAGCAACAGGCTGCTGCAAGTTGTGGGTTTCCTAAAGTAATTATCTAACTACAGTGAGAGCGTATCTTAGGTTCAGAAATAATTTCATAGCCCTGGAAGATATACTTTTTGTTCTCTTATTTTCTTTGTAAAGTGAAATTATATGCTTACATAAACAGACTTACTCTGGTGGGTAATTTTTCAATTTAAGAATTATCTCATTAAGAGAATAAGTGTTTTTGAAGAAAACCTCAGAGCCTACAGTCAGCTCATATAACACAGATGTTTTACTACAGACTCTTCTTTACCAACAGTGAAAATTCAAAAAGGAGAGTTTTTCTGTCGCCTGTTTTACACAGTGTCTGGGTATTAGGGAAGACCTTTTTCTATACACAGCTAAATCCAAAACAATTTCTGTCTGACAAGACTTTACACAAAATAAATATGCTACCCTACTTTTATCAACTGAAGTTAGAAAATGATGTACATTTCTAAAATCTGGGCTACAGACAGTCTTTTGTCCCATGTCATAAAAACAGTAGAAATCTGAATAATGTAGCATTTCAAGTCATTACCACTTTTGAGCAGATATCTAGTATCACCTATTGAGAGTTCATACCCCTCAGGAATGGCAAAGTCTGACAGAAGAGAGTCATGACATTAGAAATGGCAGCACAAGATCAATCAGGGTCATTTATCTTCACAGCTGCATATTAAGTTGCTAAGTCCCTAACCTAGATGATGGCTCCTAGGCACAATAAGAGCAGAAATAGTAACTTGTTCTCAGATGTGTTAAGCATATTCATAGTTTAAAAAAACCCCAAAAAACAACAAATGACATTAAAAGCCAGAAAATTGAAAATTCTGTATCAGGCATGATTCTGAGTAACATTCCTGCATTTCCTCTCATCAAAATGTTCTGGTTTCAATGAGGTTTTAGAGTTCACACTTCAGTGAAGTGAAAGGGACATAGGAGATATGAGATTCCTGCTTTGCTGCTGTTGTTTGAATAGGAAACTATTCATTAGTGCTTTACTAATGGTTGTGATGGCTGTGTCTTTGCAGTGGAAAAGGTCATCATATTATAAAAACAGCAGGCACAGCATTTTCTGAACAGCATTACACACAGCCAAATCCGCTATCAGAGGACTCACCACTTTTTTCCACCTGCAGTTTTCTTCTCTTTTTTTTTTTTTTTAACAATCTGGACTTTTTGAATTATTGCATTAAAGGTTTCAAACAGTGATTTGCAAAACAGAAGTTTGTTCTTGTTGAGGCCCCCTGATCGTATCAGTAGGGGGAGCATGCAGACGTTTCTCAATAACAACCCTTTGATCTGAGTGCTGATGGATACTCTCAGCTACTTATGACAGTTTTTAATGGATGCAAATGCTGCTTGGTTAGCACAGTTTCAAGCATCCTTTTGCTGCTTTGATATGTCAAGGAAGAGATGGGTCAAGTCACAGTAATTTGCCTTACTTTTGATTAAAGGACTGTAGAGATATAACTTCATCTGATACAGCCCAGGAACTCTGTGAGACACAAACACTCTCATGGAAGAGAGTAGGACATAAAACTGCTTCCTCCCCATCTCCATGAATATTACAGGTTGCATTACTTCTAGCCCTACTCACCTATGAAGGACATCACAAGCCAGTTCTCTGAAAGCACCACAGTACAGATAGAATACCAGTAATTAAATATGATTTAAGCTATGTGGAAACCTTCTTGATTCAATGTTCCTTTCTTACAGATTTATTTTCCTAGTTTGATTAAGAAATAGAAGTTACAATAGGAAGAGAACTGTAGAAAACAAACTTTAGGCTAATCACAGAAAATCAAAAGCAGAAAGGAAAATATTTTTTCTCATTTCTATCTATATATATATTTTTTTTCTATTTCTATATAAGACATCTTGGCTATTGACTGTTCGCTTAAGGCAGTGTTCTGGTCCGGAATTTAACTATAAAACCTACATCTTGGGATTCTCTCTCAGTGACTTCAGTCTTTCATGATCCCGTTTTCTGAGGCATCCTTCTCCTCTCCCTTTATTTTTTTTCCTTTCCCTTGTGAATGCCAATTGCAAGAACCAAATTGTCCTTTTGATTCTAGAGACAACTTGAGGTTTTTCCTGGGTACAGTTAAACACCAGCAGTGGAAAAAATGCACATGTGACACCATTTAACTTAAAGGACCTCAAACTGCAGTGTAACACTCTAATAGCATAAATCAGAAATTATCAAATACTATTGCGCTGCTGGAAAACTTCAGTAAGCAGAGATTGTGGCCCTGCGTACTTGACAGATGGAATGAGAAGAAAACCTGACCCCAGGCTATGTTTGCTGAAATGACAGTCAGGAAAAAAAGAAGCCTACATTTATAGTAGGGGGAAATCATAATAAATTGTAAATCCAACCAATGACATCCAGAAACTTTTTCGACTGAACCTTTGAAGTCACTCTCAGGGAATGTCTGTTTCACTTACCTTAGGCTAAGGGAATGACCTTCCTTCACTCCTCTCATGCTTTGCAGACTTCAACACAGTCATCCACATTACAATTTTTGCTTTTCAGGGAGAGACTCTCTCATATCTAGTAGTGGGTAACAGTTAGTAGTAATGATACAGGATGAAAAATGAAGATTGTAGAATTGTGGACTTGTTCCAGGTAGATTTCTTGAAAGTGAAGCTATCTGCAGCACCAAAAGTCCCTAAATCCTGCAGAGAAAGGGCTGTGAGATTGGCAAAGTATTAGTCTATGCACATTGTGTTCAGCAAACCCGGGTTTTTGAAGGACCACGGCAGTGTGCTTTAAATGGCACAGATCTAACCCAGTGCTTGTGGATACTTTCTATCCTTAAGGATACTTAAGTATTTTTAAGGATACTTTCTATCCTTAAAAAAGCCCCGTAATGAGTTTAAAACAAACTTACAGAGAAAACAAAACCTCTAGAATTGTGCAGATCAACCATCATGAATATTTCCTCATGTTATCACGTTCTTATTAGGAGTACATTGTTGAGAGCTCTAAATACATAAATTAGGTCCAGACAACACCCTAAACAATTTTTAGTACTGAAAAGTAGTATTGAAGTTCCTAAAAAAAAGATGTCTCCTGTTAATTGTATCAAACATGTCCAAAGGACTGTGCTGTAATGGTAGGTGCACTGCACAAGCACTTGGAAAAAAGGTTCTGTAGCTAGCTCTGATATCAATTCACGACAAGGCCATTACTTTTTCTTTCTCTGCTCCACAATCAAATTAAAATTGTTATGCTGTTTAGACCACAAAATGGTGACAGACCTCTTTTGATCTCATCAATTTTTTATCAAAGGATCATACACAAAGAGGAAACTGATGAATTCTGAAGCCTGTCCAGATTCAGCTATCAGATGACCACCCAGAGAGCTTTAGAAAATTATTATCCATCACTATGGAGGAAGAAATTATACAGAAGTGGTTTTTGCCAGTAGTAAGACATATATATATATACAAGAGTCACTCTGAAGATATAGTTGTATCCCAGATGTTTCATGTTCCACCATTTTTCTGTCCTCCTCCAAAGTGATTTGCAGTACTTCATTGATTCATTTAAATAAACTTTCTAGTCTCTACAAGAGCTGGAAGAGTTTTCTTCCCTTCAATAGAAATAGACTTTCAGTGATGGAAAACAAACCAAGTTGTTTTTTACAAAGTCTAGGGAAGCTGAGTTTGAAAATTCCCTTGGTCTTGTGCTCCCAGATTTGTGAAGGCCAGACTCCAACTCTTACCTTGGGTTGCATTTGTTTCCCTACATTGTGGTGTTAGACATTAGGCTGTTGCAGCGTTCTTGCCCAGGCAGTCAGATACTTGATCTAGATCTTCCCATCTCCCAGAACTGCCATATGTGTTGTCCAGGACTTAAGTGGGCAGCATAAAAGCAGTCCTTTGAATACAGAACTTCTCGTACAGCAAAACAATACTTATAAAAATCATGGAAAGCATGAATTTATTTTTGTAAAAGCGATTTCTTACTCTTTTGAAGAGATTATCAAGAGCAACAAGATATTTGTTTTAGTAGAGATTGCTACTATTTAGCAGCCAACGACCCTTAACAAAACAAAACTAATGTATAAAATACAGCAGTAATTTTAAGATATTGATTTGAGGGAGGGAAGAGAGCACAATGTGATGATATGGTAACCTATGTTTCATAGTGCAGTTCAAAGAGATTGCTATTAAGTAAATGGTTATTTATCATGAAACAAGAATTGGTCTGGCTACTGCATTCATTGAAGATCTAGTATGTCACTGTACATGGAACTAGTCACTCTATTAAAGACATAGCATTTAATAGGGTGTCAAAAGCTAAGGTTAGAGAAAAGTTCACTATTTCTCTCTATAAACATGAGATTTGCCCTATTTTTGCTGCTGTTTCCTTGAAGCACTTTATCTTAATCCACATTAGCCCAGTGTACATCTGTAATGTGAGAGAAATGTAGCAGGATTTTAATTAGTTATAGTAATTAAAATTCAACATTTCACATAAATGGTTGACTGTGTTTTGCATACTGTACATTTTATTTTCTCCTTGTTATTTCAGCCATCTATTTGACTCACACTAAATTTCCCTGCAAAATCATTTCTCTTTGCAGATTGAAAGATAAAAGGTTTTATAAAAGGCTGTCAGTATTGAAAACTCAGTAGATGTAGGGAACTGCTAATTGTATAATATGGTGCTGCAAAACTAGTTAATTTTCCTGTTGAATTCCATAAAGTAGTTTGCAAAAAGTATCAAAACATCAATCATGATGTATGACCTTTATATGGAAATCACTTCTGAGGCAAACAGGAAATATAAGTACAGAAAAATGCTGATGAACACCTCCAGCTTTCTGCAAGTCAGAATTTTAATTGGGAAAGAAAGAGAAGTTCCACTGATGGGAGAAGTTGTGGCTGGGTTACCCCATTAGAAGTGTGGTTACACTGAGTGATGCACCCTCCCCACAGAAATCTTGAGACACCTGGGGTAGATGGATATTTCCACCCCAGTACTTACGTTACTTAAAGCCCTGGGGGGTTGAAATGGGGTCCTGGGCTGTGGGTGGGTGGAGGAAGGAACCAAAGAGGCTGGAGAGGGACAGTCATGCCCATTACTGCCCTCAGGGACTTGACAGCATGTGTATGCAGCCTCTTTCTTGTTCTCCCTTCAAAGAAAAGGGAAGTCTGCCATTTTCACCAGAATGAAAACTTAAAAAGAAAAATTAGTAAGAGAATGTTTCAGAGTCTGAGTTCCTGTTTAAGTGCCTAAGTCATCTTTTTCAGTTCTTAAGGAACTTGACCCTCTAGCTCTTTATATAATCCCTGGAAACAGCAAGGAACCTTTAAGGCATTTGCAATTCAAATATAACAATGTCCCTTTTGGGTCTGGTTATTTTAACAAAAGGTCTTTAAAATATTATATAAATTGCTTCTGCAGTCTTATATACTTACCAGCTTTAGTATCTCTTATATAAATATTCTGAGATAAGAAAGTACTTGCTAGAAATCTAATGTAATGCAAAAGAATAATTTTTTCAGTGGAATTTCTAAATATGTTATTTTTATACTTAGGAGAATAATTTCTTATTTAGTTGTACCATGCATTTACCCTTTCACAAAAGTTACTGACAATATATATCCAAGAGATACAAGATATACCTATTTTATTTGTAATGAAAATGATCTACAAGTAAACTGATACATAGTTGAAAACACTTTGACAGAGTATGTGTATTATATCAGACTAGTGGTATTTTCTGTTTAAGTTAAAAATTAACCTATATATTACGTACAGTAATATTCTAAGTTGAAAGTAAAATGCTTTTGACTGTCTTCTAATTATTTCCACATGTGCCTTTTATCCCTTGGCAAATAATGTGAGGTTTCTACTACATTTCTCTGTCTTGCTCTTGCTCTAGGCTCCTTGGATGTTGGGTAAGGTCAAAGTTTTTCCGTGAGTCATAGAGCTTCACTTAGTGGTTAAAATGCATACTGAAGTAAATGAAGTTGCATATCAAGTACAAACTTTGCCTTTTTTGTATCTTCAAATAATGGAGAATAAAATCATCACCCAAATAGTAGGATTAATCTTTTGATATAACTCAAATGTAATTACTAATCAAGCAAAAAAAAACCCCAAACACTACACAAATTATATTTTGAGAGTAATTGAAATCACTAAACAGGAGCTTATTGTGTTTTTTTTTAATACAAAAATAATTTTAATACTAAAAGTTAAAGAATAACTATTTTGTATGGATTAGACATAACTCTAGGAAAATCACACTTATAAGCACTTATGAGTCTTTTTGCACTTTGTAACCTCATATGTTTAATTTTATAACCTAAAAGCATACTAACAATAACCTTCCAAGAAGGTTAATAGGTAAGCTTAAGTATCACTCAGCATATTTTTTTCCAACAGAATTCCAGAATTACACAAATGTTTTAGTCTAATAACAGTATAGTGTCATTAAAAAATCTGTGATTTATGGTGACATGCATTTCACATCCACTTTTTTCTGGTGAAAAATTGAGTGAAATTACTTTCTAGTGGCCAGCAGATTTTCTGTAAACCAATTTAGAAAAATAAATTCAAGAATTTTCACTAAAGTATTTCATTAAATACTACCCAGTTACTCTATTGTTTTCTTTTCTTTTTTATATCAGACATTTAATTTTTTCTAATATAGCTAAAGATGATTCAGAGTGTAGTAAAGGATAGGGGAATTTTGTGAGACAAAATAAAATCTGGCAAAACTCAACTGAATTCAAGATTTATGTCATGTATTAATTTGGATTGATATATTGTCCGGATAGAGCAGCTGAAGCAAAGATTCTCCTGAAATATTAATGTGCCATAGAGAAGAGAAGATATATAGTGCTTCTGGTCTGGGAACCTGTGTACTCCACAGGAAGACAAAAGGAAGCATTTCAGCAGAGTCTGGGGATCATTTTCCCCGTTAACTTTTCTTCCATGGACCCTCATTGATAAGTGGTCTCTATATATATTTCACATCACAAAACATAAATATCTCTTTTAGATGGTTATTAGTAGTGGCTGTAATCCCTCAAAATAGCCATCCTTCTTAGATTCTTACTATGTTTAAATTCTGTGGATTTGACATACCAACATAGCTTCTGTCAATAACCACGTTTGATCTACTGCTGTGCTACATAATTTGTATATGTAGCCTGTGGCCTGTAGTGGCTGGATTATTAGGGATGTGGGAGAAGGGTTATCTAATAAATTACTCTTCAACTGACTATATCTCAAGGACTTCACTACTAAATGCCACAAAAACTACAGAAGTCAGATGTGGGCAGTTTGTTGAAATTGTATTAAACTTCTTGTGAGTTCTGAAGACTCTTCTTCATTTGCCTTTCACTTTCACTTTTTTCTTACACTTTTTTTTTTTTCACTTGAGTGTTTATGGATGTGATCCAGTTAAAAAGAAGAGGAGGAAAAAAGAAGCTGAAAATCAAGCTGCGCTGTGTAAATCTTCCTCAATTGTGGAATGCTCTCATGAGGTCATAACAATTGATAACCCCAGAAAAAGTTATTTTACAGCAAAGTTTTAAAAGTGCAGTCATGAAACTAATGTTTGAACAAAGTATTTTTAAAAATATCATCTACAGAAAGGAAACAATTTTCTCTGAGTTGATTAAATGCTCAAAATCTCAGCTGTTTTCTGGAAAAACACTACTATCTGATCTTATTCAGAAAACCTCCCAAACCTCTAAAAGTAAGTAATTCCTATCTAAGTAAGATTTCTACATGAGGGAACCAAGATATGTGTTTTTGGTTTTTCAAAAGACAATGTTTAATAGATACTGGGGGGGAGGAGAGGAGTGCTTGAGGTCAGAGAAGACAGTAACATTGCAGAAATAGAATAATTCAGTTTTTTCTTACAGTTTTCCCACTCCATATAAAAACCATAGCCATTTAGGTTATGTCCTTGTTTGAAAATATCTTGTTTCAAGCATGTCTCGTCTCTTGCTGAAAACCTTGTTAAAGGTTCTTAAAAATAGAATTTGTAAAATAAATCAGATGTTTAATTATACTGCTTGTATCTTAACTTTTGGTTTCTGTCCAGACTGCCTCATTTTCTTGACAAATTTTACCCTCCCTTACTATCCATTATAGCATCTAATGTAGTTTGTCACTGGGAATACTTTGTAGATAGCCCACAGAAACAACATTTCCTCCCATTACCCAGATGGGTTATTCAATATCAATAGCACAAGTGACCTTGTCACTCCCGTATTTTCAAATGCTCTTTTCATCTGAGCATTAATCAAAAGACTCTCTAGTCTTCCAAATCTAATAAAGATATCTTTATCTTAGATTCTGAGCACAACTCAGACAATAATAAGAAAACAATACTTTGATTATTCATTCTAGAATCCAATTTCAGATTTCAAACTAGCGCCTATGTAAGACCAATAAGTTTCAGTAAAGTGCTGCAGTGGGAATTAAATTTAGCAATATATCAGTACTAGCACTTCTCCCTTGTAGTGACAGATGATTAAGCCTCCTAGATAAAATCTTTCAAAAGAAATAGAGGGAAAAAAGTATTTTTGTAGTGAAGTTTGAACAATTTTTGTCCTCGATAAAATGGAAAATTTCATCTAGGAAATTATGTGCAGNTTACTTTCTAGTGGCCAGCAGATTTTCTGTAAACCAATTTTGAAAAATAAATTCAAGAATTTTCACTAAAGTATTTCATTAAATACTACCCAGTTACTCTATTGTTTTCTTTTCTTTTTTATATCAGACATTTAATTTTTTCTAATATAGCTAAAGATGATTCAGAGTGTAGTAAAGGATAGGGGAATTTTGTGAGACAAAATAAAATCTGGCAAAACTCAACTGAATTCAAGATTTATGTCATGTATTAATTTGGATTGATATATTGTCCGGATAGAGCAGCTGAAGCAAAGATTCTCCTGAAATATTAATGTGCCATAGAGAAGAGAAGATATATAGTGCTTCTGGTCTGGGAACCTGTGTACTCCACAGGAAGACAAAAGGAAGCATTTCAGCAGAGTCTGGGGATCATTTTCCCCGTTAACTTTTCTTCCATGGACCCTCATTGATAAGTGGTCTCTATATATATTTCACATCACAAAACATAAATATCTCTTTTAGATGGTTATTAGTAGTGGCTGTAATCCCTCAAAATAGCCATCCTTCTTAGATTCTTACTATGTTTAAATTCTGTGGATTTGACATACCAACATAGCTTCTGTCAATAACCACGTTTGATCTACTGCTGTGCTACATAATTTGTATATGTAGCCTGTGGCCTGTAGTGGCTGGATTATTAGGGATGTGGGAGAAGGGTTATCTAATAAATTACTCTTCAACTGACTATATCTCAAGGACTTCACTACTAAATGCCACAAAAACTACAGAAGTCAGATGTGGGCAGTTTGTTGAAATTGTATTAAACTTCTTGTGAGTTCTGAAGACTCTTCTTCATTTGCCTTTCACTTTCACTTTTTTCTTACACTTTTTTTTTTTTCACTTGAGTGTTTATGGATGTGATCCAGTTAAAAAGAAGAGGAGGAAAAAAGAAGCTGAAAATCAAGCTGCGCTGTGTAAATCTTCCTCAATTGTGGAATGCTCTCATGAGGTCATAACAATTGATAACCCCAGAAAAAGTTATTTTACAGCAAAGTTTTAAAAGTGCAGTCATGAAACTAATGTTTGAACAAAGTATTTTTAAAAATATCATCTACAGAAAGGAAACAATTTTCTCTGAGTTGATTAAATGCTCAAAATCTCAGCTGTTTTCTGGAAAAACACTACTATCTGATCTTATTCAGAAAACCTCCCAAACCTCTAAAAGTAAGTAATTCCTATCTAAGTAAGATTTCTACATGAGGGAACCAAGATATGTGTTTTTGGTTTTTCAAAAGACAATGTTTAATAGATACTGGGGGGGAGGAGAGGAGTGCTTGAGGTCAGAGAAGACAGTAACATTGCAGAAATAGAATAATTCAGTTTTTTCTTACAGTTTTCCCACTCCATATAAAAACCATAGCCATTTAGGTTATGTCCTTGTTTGAAAATATCTTGTTTCAAGCATGTCTCGTCTCTTGCTGAAAACCTTGTTAAAGGTTCTTAAAAATAGAATTTGTAAAATAAATCAGATGTTTAATTATACTGCTTGTATCTTAACTTTTGGTTTCTGTCCAGACTGCCTCATTTTCTTGACAAATTTTACCCTCCCTTACTATCCATTATAGCATCTAATGTAGTTTGTCACTGGGAATACTTTGTAGATAGCCCACAGAAACAACATTTCCTCCCATTACCCAGATGGGTTATTCAATATCAATAGCACAAGTGACCTTGTCACTCCCGTATTTTCAAATGCTCTTTTCATCTGAGCATTAATCAAAAGACTCTCTAGTCTTCCAAATCTAATAAAGATATCTTTATTTTAGATTCTGAGCACAACTCAGACAATAATAAGAAAACAATACTTTGATTATTCATTCTAGAATCCAATTTCAGATTTCAAACTAGCGCCTATGTAAGACCAATAAGTTTCAGTAAAGTGCTGCAGTGGGAATTAAATTTAGCAATATATCAGTACTAGCACTTCTCCCTTGTAGTGACAGATGATTAAGCCTCCTAGATAAAATCTTTCAAAAGAAATAGAGGGAAAAAAGTATTTTTGTAGTGAAGTTTGAACAATTTTTGTCCTCGATAAAATGGAAAATTTCATCTAGGAAATTATGTGCAGTTGTGTACATCAAAGTAAACACACAAACAAAAGTGAATACATGTTCTAAGCAAAGTAAAACATTTTCTTAGGGAATTTAAGTATCTACATCATATGCATATTATACTACTGTTTTATTTTATTCTCAATATACTAACATTCAAATGAGGCTTGAGTGAGAAAATGTCATTGTTCTAGTTGCTTAACAAACATATAGTAGAAAAGTGCCACCAGGTTTTGTTTCTTGCCTTCTTGTAGAATGAATAATATCCTTTCAGTGATTTTGGTTTAGATGGGCTCCTTCAAAGAATGTAGTAATCTGACTAAATGTACTCTCCTATATCTGAGTAGACTGTATAGACAACCTTTGCATCCTGCAGAGGAAAGGAGAAGGATCTGGGGGCCTGGTGGAGAGGAAATTAACCATGAACCAGCAGTGTGCCTTGTGGCCAAAAAGGCCAAGCAGTATCCTGAGGAAGAGCGTTGACAGAAGATAGAGGAAGGTGATCCTGCCCCTCTGCTCTACCCTGGTGAGGCCACATCTGGATTGCTGTGTCACTTTTGGGCTCCTCAGCTCAAGACAGACAAGGAACTACAGGAGAGGTCCCAGTGGAGAGCTACGAAGACGATGATGGGACATCTCTCTCATGAGGAGAGTCTGAGGGAGATGGGCTAGATTCTTTTTCAGTGGTGCCCAGTGACAGGACAAGGGGAAAAAAGGCACAAACTGGAACATTGGAATATCCATCTGAACATAATGAAAACTTCATTACTGTGAGGATGACCGAGCACTGGAACAGGCTGCCCAGAGAGATTGCAGAGTCTTCTTCCCTGGAGATATTCAAAATCTGCCTGGAGATGGTCCTATGCAACCATCAGAGCAGGTGCACTAGATGGTCTTCTGAGGTCCCTTTCAACTTCAACCATTCAGTGACTGTGATTCTGCTTTCTATTATGTTTCATCTTCGTCTACAGTTAACACCTAAACTAGGTCCATTCAATTCTGACTGAGTATATCTGTTTCTATCTATTGACTATAAAATGAACCCACACCAGGTAGTTCAAAAGTATATGCATATCCTTTAGTCAGCTAAATGAAATAAATCACTCAAATCAGATTTAAGTTAATTAGGCAGATGATGTCTCTGGTGCATTAGTTTAGTTTAATTTTGTTGTAATAATCTGAAGCATTTGCCCCTCTCTTCTGTTTCAGTATTTTGCCTTTAGGATATAAATCTGCAGAAGAGAAATTTTCCTCACCCCACAGCTGCTCTGTCAATGGTGCATGAATAGTTTTTGTTTTGCCAATTCCACAGTTCCATGCCATCCCACCCCCTTGATTTACAAGTGGCCAAATAAAGTATAACTTGTCTGCTGAAGATTAATAATTAAGAGTTCTTCCTTATTGCTTTTAAGACTGGAAATCATCATTCTTTGTGTGATCTGTCATATTTTACTGTTGATACCACTGATATCAGACTACATTTTAAATTTCTAAAACTAAGAGGTTTATTATAAGGAGATATTTATAAATAAGTACATAATGGTACTGCAGCCCAGGGCCTCTACTTCCTGTGCAGTAATTTTACTATGATGTGTGACAATTCTCCCTTAGTATTTTCCGAGGAAATAAGAGCTGCGAGGAATTGAGTGGTATGTTTCCAACATTTGCATTAATATTTTAATGATGCATTATATTTTATGGTCTGTAGTACCGTATAGTCTAGAGTTCCATTTGGTTTAAACCCAATGGAACTGCACTGATAAGGTAGGACTGCTGTCAGAGCAAGGGCAAGCCAGGCTTATTGTGCTTACTACAGCAATTACACTGGCTGATTTAAAAATATAAGCATGTGATGAACCAGAATGTTGTTACTCACTTTCTATACCTTAAGGAATATTTTAAGTACATGTGATTAGAAATTGATTGGGTCTCTAACCAGTGAAATATTGTCCGAATTTCAATAGCACTTCTTGGAATGCTTGGAGCTGTACAAATTATTTGTCCTTTTCTTTCTTAAGACTATCCTTTCCCTTTTATATATATTTTTTAAATTCTCTTTTAAATTTTCAGACATGGCCTATAAGTATGCATCTTGAACAGTTTAAGTATAGACTGTTTCATTATGTTCTCTGAACTGTTTTGTAGCTTGTTTTATGAAAGTCTTTTATACCTTCTCCCCTTGTGTACTAGTTGTAATTCACTTTCATTACAGGAGTTTAGCAGTAAATTGTACCTTTCAGGTCTGGCATTCTTTTTAAGACTCCCTGCAATAGTCACATAAAGGTTTTTTATATTGCTTATTAGCATTAATTCAGTACTGGCCAGCTGCAACCCCCAGAAGCACTTGGTTGCCGAGGGCTCATATGTCTCCATCTTACATGTGAAGCTGTTTCTGCAGAAGTAGGCAAGCATGCATACGTTTAGATATGCAGCCTGTTTCAATGAGCTCTCTCCAGGCAAGTACTAGTGCAGTTCAGGAGCTTGATACAAATCACACTCTTCTTCCAGCCACCAAAATAGACAAAACTCTTCTTCTTTGGTAAGAAAGTCTTTAGCAGCATGGATGAGGAGGCATGCTGTGCCAGAGAAAGTGCTTAGGATTTCATGGCACTGAAAAATTTACCTGATATACCACTATGGATATGGAGACAGTGTTTTCTATATGGCAATGCTCTGGAACTGTTGTATGTGAACTAAATCACTGGGGAATCTGTATAACTTGTCTCTAAATATGTTCTGCAGATAGATTCTTCTGTTTCAAGAAAACCAAGATCTCATAAAGATTATTTTTCTGAGTCTGTACTACCTTAAAGAAGTATTTAAAGTCCTGCACTTCAAGCTGCTTTGTGTTGAGTGATACTTCAGCTTGGACCCAAGTTTACTGTCCTCTCTGGCTTTTCTAGCTCATTCAAAGATAATTTACAGTTGACTATACATCATAGTAATATATCTTATTTTAATATTTGAAAAAAAATCCTCCTCCTTTTCCATCTAACACCACAGGAACAGAGTGTTTAATGACAAAGCAATACACGTGAGTTTCTGTGCGAGCCAGGCACACATTTGCAACATCCCTACTAATTTATTTTACAACATTGTAGTCTATTTACAATATATTGACATGCATTGAAGCAGAGGATGATAACTCATCAACTGGTTGCTTCTACCCAATAGCCCTATCATAAACAGGTGCATTAAAAAAACCTCCCCCCCAGAAGGGCATGTTTTTCCTGCTGCATTCTGTATTACACCAGAATTTCAGGAAGGCCTATTTCAGTTCACAGAGTTGTACTCTAACTATTTTTAATACAGTATTTATTTACAATATTATAAATAGAGAGGAGAACTATAGAAAAGACTTTCAACCTACAAAACATATATTTTTCTACCTCTGAGTCAGTTACAGCAAAAACAGATTCATAGGAGAGGATTCATCTGACCACTTGTGCATATCTGTCATCAGACATCTACTCTACGTAAATTGCACTAGGCTCTCTCAGTAATTGGTGGAGAAAGTCAGGCATTTCCAGAATGTGATTTATCAGATGTATGGGAGAAGTGTCCTTTAAAGTGCAATGAATCTTACAGAAGTGCTTTTTTTCTAGCTACAGAGTGCAGAAGCAGCTTTGATAACCACCTCAAATATAAACAATCAGATTAGAGACCTTTACATTTCAACAGATGAAACAAGCACTTATTTTGTATTCAGTTCTGCACAGTGTTTTCCATTTAGCTGGGCACAAAACTTTAAAATCTCAAAGATTTTAAATTCTGCTAAAAATGAGTAAATTGATTTTAAAATAGGAATAAAAAGCAAAAAATATCATGCATTAAAAATACCTAAGGTGGGAGAGTAAGGTATAGACTGGTAGTAGATGGAGACTGAATAGGAAGCATGAAAGAATGTGGTATTTGAGAATTAGTTACCCTATACTGTGTTCCACCAAATATTTTTATACGTGACAGAAAAAGCACTGCATCACAGCTGTAATTTTTAATGCCTATTTGTGTGTGGTGCTATAAAGAGTTGAGCAGCTCATTACGAAACATGAAAAACTGCTGGTAGTTGGAAGAGCATTTTGTTGACAAGCAAATAATTTTAGTAGTCTGAGCTTTTCCTTAGGAATTACAAAAGCATAATAAGAACTGCTAAACACATGAAAAATGAGACAAATTTTCTGCAAAAAGACTTGCAATGATCATTTATTTGTCAGGGAGGCATTAGAAACAAGAAAGGCCAAAAGACACTTGGGTGAATATTAGGTGTGCAGGCAGAGTGCAAAACCAGATAATCTTTAATCCATCTGCAATGAATCTCAACAGTACACTTAAATGAATTCTCATTTGGTATTGATTTTAAGACATGCATTATTTCTTTAAAGAGAAACTAAATTTTTAGAGGAAAAGTCAAACTTTTAATTCTAAATGTGTATAAATGAGTGTATCTTAATGAGGCAACATATTCATAATCCAGGAACTTTCTTTGACACATATTTATTGCACATATAACTAATTCATCCAAGGAGACTTGCAACTCTAAAAGGCCTAAGTATAGTTCCAGTAGAGAGTTTAAGCAACATAATGTACATTGTCTAATGACTATGATTTCAGCATCTTCCGTGGTACATTAAGTGCCCACTTTCCAAACAATTTGTGTGAAGGGATGCATTCTTCAGAATGAGATTCACAATAAACAGTAATTGACAACTGTAGAGATCAGTAGACTTTAAAAATAGATGATGAATACAAATATCTTAATTCACATCCTGTAACCAGTTCCTGCATACCAAGTTAAGTGCCAGGAGGCACCACTTTCTTCTGTTGATGCAGTTAAATGCAGAGAGTGGTGGTAAAATTATTACCTTAAGGCATAAGGCATAAAGAGTAATCTTTGTATTTTTAAAGTCAACTTTTGCAGGTTCAGTTTCTGACAGACAACCTTCTCAATCCTTATCTCACCACATGCACATTTTTGCACTGAATTTCGCAATTCTTGGAAGACTGCCCAAACCAAAAATCTGTAGACTTTGAGGGTAAAAGCAGACTGAGATGGTAGAATAAAAGGGGATCAGGACTTGTAGTTTTCTCTTCTTTATGCAATTCCATTTGGGAGTAAATGATTAATAATTCATTGGGCCAAAGACAAAGAATAGAAATCTTTAATATTGTGATTAGGATGTAATGTAGGATTCCAGACTTAATTTTTTTCTTCAGTTACTTTTCGTACATTTTTCATCTAACAACTGACGCATCAAGTGCTCCAGCTGACCTCCATGGTAAACATCCAAACCAAAAATTTTATTTTAACTTCAATTTTCTTGTGTGAAACAAAACACTTTTCACAGGAGAGCTCAACAAACCACTAACAAATGAATCACAGTTTCTTTTATGACAGATTAATTGCCTTGTGAATACAGGAGAAGCAGCATATATATCTTCACTTTCAAAAGTCTTTCATAGTTCAGTTTTCATATGCAAGCTGGGAAAACATCTAGATGAAATAACCATATATGGGATGCAAAATATGTAATTTTGGAGTGGAAGAACAAGACAGGATTAACCTGGTTTTCTTCCTACCCTCTAAAAAATATTATTAGACCTATGCCTGGACTGATGATTGTGTTGACCATTGTTGAAGGTAAAGTTTTAATTTGTTGGAATAAATCTAAACAGTATCTAAACATTAATTACAGTGCACTAGATATTCCAAGAACAATCTTCTATCTCATAACTACCAAAGAAATTTGTATAACTGGACAAGAACATGACTCTTTACATACCTTAACTGTAGATTACATTCAATGTTGCAGGACTTAAGACTTTCTGGTCTTGCAGTAAGTGTTACAGCTAACATCTGCATTGTGTTTAGCTTTTCAGTCTCACAAGCATAGGTATTTTTTTCTTGGTGGTGGATTTTCTTATTTTTGGTTATTATTATATCTGTTTCTATGAATTTAAGTAAGACAAAGTTAATGAAATGCATCTTGTGCTTGGAGAAGCAAAGAAATACCTTGCAGTAACGTGGTTTTTAATTGTGAATAGATCTTAAAAATAGTCTATCTTCTAGATTTTTTATTATTTCTATTGAAAACTTCTGTCATGACAGAGGATGATATCAGCCCCAGTCTTTATTTCAAAACCATACAGAACCTTTGATCTGATCCCCAGACACTGAAGTCAGTGAAAATAAAACTGAGACAAGGAATTCAACTAAATTCTGGTCCATAAAGTCATCTGGCAGCAGATTTCACAAATGTCTTGCCTCCCATATTGTTGAAGAAATGCTCTGCTTCATACCAGCCCAGATGGAGTTTTTCAAAGCATTGTGCATGGTAAATAACATTAAATATGATTGAGAGCTTGCTATATAAGGACTACTTATATAGCATTGAACGGACAAAACAACAGTAGGTGCTGCTGAGTTGGTTTTAATGTTTTGTCCTAGAATTTAGATCACATTGTGGATGGAATACTAGCTTTAATTATATAGATATGTAATGTCAAATCTAGCTTAATAGTTTGCATGCTTATAAGAAACTAAAAGCTTGCTTATGGGCAGTAGTTGTCTACAGTTGAAATATTCAAAGGCAGGTGTTTTTCATTTCAGTTGGAAAGCTGACTATTTAACAGAAAATTGTATCCTTTTCTTCTCAGGAGTGATCCTAGTTATGCATGGCTCTCTCCTAATAACCAGAAGGTGGACTCGTAACTTTTAGGCTGTGGATCTTCCAAGGGTTCAATGTATCTTGATTCATTAATGTT
This sequence comes from Dicrurus megarhynchus, assembly GCA_013399195.1. Classification (NCBI taxonomy): domain Eukaryota; kingdom Metazoa; phylum Chordata; class Aves; order Passeriformes; family Dicruridae; genus Dicrurus; species Dicrurus megarhynchus. The sequence continues at coordinate 423,831 of VXAD01001114.1, forward strand.
CTGACCTCTGGGAATTGAGAGTGAGTTGTTGCTAACTGGATATAATTTGAATGGACCCATGATGTTCGAGAAGATAACTCCCATCCGCATTAAGCCCTCAGTATTGTTGCAGAGTGTGGGCATCCAGGATTGATGAAGCAATATGTATCTTTGTATAGCTCTCTGGGTTTGGATTGGCTGGGCTAGAGGAAGAGATGAAGATAGTTCTCCTAGTCTACAGAACAGTTTCAGTATGAACTTTGAGGAATTCATTAATTCGTATTGTTCTTATTAGCATTCGTTTTTTTCCTAGCAGTACTTGAGCTATCACTTGTCCCTCTTTATCGCTCCTATGGTGGCACAACAATGCATGCTACTGTGTACACTGTCAAAAATGGTTTGATGGAGGCAAAATATGTAAAAGGAGGAGGCTAGTGAAAAAATATAATAATTGATTGGATTGTCAGCTCTTTATCCAGTGAGAGAAATATCAAATCTGAGACCAAATTTTGATGAGACTGGACTATTGTCTTGTTAAGAGTCCTTCAGATGTCATTGGACAAAACTAGTAGAAACTGATGCAGCTGTGACTTTTGAGCTGGTTCAGATTTTTTTTTTTTTTCTTGAAAGCTCAAGGTTTTGCTATTGACTCAAAAATAGGTGAGCAAAGAAAGTCTATGGTTTTAATGTCCTTGATTTTGAAGTTTGGCATCAGACTCAGCCCACTGGCTTAACCATAAATGATGTTTAGAAATCCTCATGAGGTAAAGCAAGAGATGGTTGGTGTTTTTCTTCTCATATCTTTGCCACATGAAGATTCTCTTAAAAAAAGGAAAAAATATGTAATATTTCCACGAAAGGTTATGGACATCAAGCTGTATGCATTTTTATACTAACTGCAGAACAATATAAAATGTACCATTTAAGCTTAGATAACTTTCATGTTCATTATTAGCTTGCAACAGATAAATTGGCAGTAACAATAACAAACAAACAAACAAAGCATATAAAACCGCTATCTAAAAGATTTTGTCCAACACCCATTGAAAAGCCATTCAGATATGTCAACTGTAAATAATTGTATGTTTAGTTAATATTTTTCATTTAAAGAGACAATGCTGCTGAACTTACTTTGCACCTGTACACATTCCCTAGATAGCAAAAAAGAATATACATACGCAAGTTATACTTGTTGACAGGATACAATGAATAATGCATTATCAGCTTAATATTCAACAAATACCAACACTTACAACCCATTGGAAACAGACAATGCTAACAAGTTAATATGCACTGAAGTAACAATAAAGTGTGTGAAGTCTAACTGAAAATTAATAAAAGTGCTCAAAGTGATAATTAGCATTCAGGAAAAGATTGGGTAAAAAACAAATGTGTTGAAATGGAAACTAGTCAAGTAGTCCAAACATTATAGGATTTGGCAAACACTGCTATTCCAGAATGTACTGCAAGTCCCAGACCAGATCCTTCTTCCTGTTTAGCATTATGCCATCTCTACTGAAGACATCACTAAAGCAGGGTCAATCTCTAACTGGAGATTGTTATCGGCTCCATGGTAGACCATGTTTTAAAGTCCTTGAGTTTAGAAGTGTTGGGTCAGGCTCAGTTCACTGGCTTAACCACAGATGACGTCTAGTAATCATGATAAGGCAAAGGAATGGATGTCCTTCGTGTGTTTTTCTTCTCATGTCCTTGTCACGGCAGTGTTTTTTTACAATTCTGTAAATTTACAAGAATGTTACCAGTATTAGCCATTATTATAAATCAAACCCTCAAATAATCTTACTCATTCTGTAGTGGTATTATAGACTGGAATGTAGGCTTTTGTAAGGATATATTGGAAATTCCTTGATCAGCCTGGATTTTCTTTTTATGAAGATGACTGCATGATTATGTTTATAATTTATATACCTTTTTAAACGTTGCACTTTCAAACAACTTGTGTGGTAATAACACAGCAGACCCCAGACAATTCTAATTCATGAATTACCATGTTTGGAAGAAAGAGAAAAGAAGTGGATCAGCAGCCAAGAAAGCTCAAGCAGTTGCTCAAAAGAACAAACAAACTTAAGGTGCTGGCTCAGCTTCAGTCTTGATTGCACAAGACAGAACATATTGAACAGGATCCAGCCAGAGTTTAACCATGTCACTGTATGAGAGCTGAGCTATGTGACTATTTACGTCAAGTCAGGAACACTGTTATAATTAAAGCTCCTATAAATCATTACAAAGAATAATATGGAGAAAACATAGATCCATTGATTAGTGAGAAAGATGAATTAATGAATCATGATATGGAGAGGACTGATGCAATTGTGACTGTTGCCTAACATGGTCATGCATAAAAGAGCAACATAATCAAAACACAGGTCTAAATAGGAAAGTAATAAGCTAGACTGTGTACTTAGTGTAAATATTCTAATTCAGTATGACTAGTTTAAATTCACCTTGAAGATCTGAAAGAATTACATGAAACAATTTGATCTACTATGTATTAAAATTAGATGTGGTGTGTTCTGACACAACTTTTGAGAAAAATGTTCTCCAGACTAAAATAAGAAGCCATGGAAGACAGTATTAGAAATAAATTTAAAATGTACTAAAACCTGTATACAAACAACTTGATGTCAAACTGGGAGGATATTTTAAGCAAGATCCCACTGTTACTTTTCCTGAGTACTGTTCAATAGTTTTGTTAATTACTTGAATGATGGAATACACAGGACATTTCTACAGTCTTGGTACAGCATCTCCTTGTGAAGGAAAATAGCATAAGAACTCAGAATGACTGGGAAAGTGTCTGATATCAATACAAATAAATTCGATAAAGGCAAGCTTATGTTCTACACTTACTGAAGAAAAGATCCAGAGCATAAATGTAAAATGGTGCCTAAATGACTAAGCAGTTATACTGTGGTTTAAAAAATGGGCTACAAATTGAAGAGGTATAAGCAATGTGATGCTAATAGAAAACATTAGATAAAATTCTGAAATATATTAAAAAGAATGTCATAAATAAGACATGAGACAATTATTCTACTCCTTTTGATACTGAAATAACCTTAAAGAGTGTCTGATAACCACTTTGGGGAAAAGTAGTTTAAGAAAGGTGTAAAACAAATTGGAAAGCCAAAGGAGAGTAACAAACATAATTTACCATTTTAATTTTCAGGAAAAATTATTTAGGTGTCATGCAAAATGTTTTCATTCCAAAGACAGAAACACACTGGAATATTTTATTTACATAGAAATTGCAAAATTCTTTTCAATAAAGGTTTTTAGAGATGTGCCCATGAAATGAGCTGAGGTCTATTGAACACAGTTTGAAAAGATGAAGAGGAGTAAACTCTCGAGGGATTTGTATTTCCATGATTCTACAATATTTTGGCTCACTGTCATCTTCTACTCACTTCTGAAATGTCAATGCTTCAATGATATTTTCTAGTACTTAAAAAATTTATGAAGAGCTTTTTGACTACATCTACTTTAGATTATCATCATCTCTATGAATTTCTATACAACACAGGACATAAGGCTACAACAATGTTCTTTGTAGCTGAAATGCATTTGAATTCCATATTTGAATTCCTCAGATATACTAATGCGACCAGCAGGTTGGTTTGATACATTTAATCTATCCTTTACACTGCTTTGATTCTGAACGATGATGCACCTCCACCAAGACTACCTCCAACCTTATACAGCTCTCTGAGCTACTTCAGGTTTATCCTGTTTATCTAAAGAAGAAGTACAAGACAATGCTACATTGTAGGTTGGTCTAAAGATCAGGACAGAGAACAAGTAGTCTCACACTCGTGATAGGTTCAAAATACCATCCTAGACACTTCTGAAATAAGAGCATTACTCTAAATATTGGGTTTTAGCTTCCTAGTGTGATACAGACTGTAAGTTTGCTCTGTTTACTCTCCACCTCTGATATGCTTCTTAAGAAGCTTGGGCCAGCAGAAAATCCCTGTAGGAGGAGAAGCAATCTAATATACCAACTGAATGAAAATTTGAGATCCTTCAGGGTGAGGCAGAGGATTCTACAGACATGTTGTAAGAAGTTTTGCTTTAAGCAAATTTTAAGAGTCTGGTAAGCACTTGGCAGTTCATTGCAAATAAAGAAGTTGCTAACTTGACTAAAACAAATGTTAGATGCCAAAACCCACCAGAAAGAGAAGGAGGAAAAAAAAAAGGAAAAGAAAGAAAGGCAATTGTTATTAATTTTTTGGATTGGTCTTTGACTAACCATTTTGAGTTTTCAGTCAAGAGACATTTACGAAAATGAATGGGAACACATGGCATATTTCATCCACTGACACCCCATATTCTCCCAATTGTTTTCAGGTCAAGAAATTTCCTGACCTTTTATTGTTTCCATATCTAATAACCACCATTGAATCTCTCTTCCATGTTCTTATTAAGCCACTTTCTGAACCAGTTAAATTATCAATTAAAAAAAAATTAAAATTATTCTAGATTATACTGCAATAAAACTTAGTTTTTATGGGCTCAAAGACTTGTTTCACTTTTGGTTCAATAAATTTCACCACTGCAAATTATCCTGATATTTTCATGATCCTGTGCATTAAGTAAAAGATATATGACCAGAGACAGTTAAATATCAAATAAGAAAAAAAACCCCTCATAGTGATGGTGATCTAATTCAGATGAAAATGGAATAATCTAAACTATCTAAACTACCTTTTCACTAGTGATTGATAGTTCCTGATATTAAATTTTGTGTGTGCATTTGTTCTAGATAACATAATATTTCATTTTTCTACCACATCTTCTGGCTTTAACCTTATTGCAGTGGATTTCCTAAGAGGCTGTTGTTTCTTGGTCCAAAGCTTTATAGTCAATGCTATATATCTCCTTACTTCTCTTAATCCCTGAGAACACTAAATCTGTAAAAAAAAAAATCTGGAATGCAGCAGAGATGAGAGCTTTCTGTTTAGTTTCCCATAGGCTGAAACTGTAACGAAAGAGTAGGAGAAGAAAGGAATTTAAAAATTCCAACTTCTTTACATTGTAGTTTTTTTTCATTTACCTTGTTTTCTGCATAGAAGGAATTAAAAGATACATGAAATAGAATGATTGGAAGGCCATGGCTATGTGGTGAGAAACGGAACAAAAGCTTCTGAATTTGCTTCATTTTTGTACTGAAGAGTAACATATGTTCCCTGTCTGTAAATATAATAAAAGTAATCTTGCTCAATACTGGTAAAAAGAAAATTATGTCAAGATGAATTAAAATCAGACATATGCTTATTGAAGGACATGTTGAAAGTTACCTGTTTTGTTGAACATTTTTTCATAGAATCACAGGATGGTTTGGGTTGGAAAGGACCTTAAAAATCATCTAGTTTCAACCCCCCTGGCATGCACAGGGACATCTTCCACTAGACCGTGCTGCTCAAAGCTCCTTTCAACTTGGTCAGGAACACTTCCAGGGATGGGGATCCACAGCTTCTCTTTTTCATCTTAAAGTCATTCCCCCTTGTCCTATTACTACATGCCCTTGTGAAAAGTCCCCCTCCAGATTTCTTGTAGGCCCCCTTAAAGTATTGGAAGGCTGCTCCCAGAAGCATTCACTTCTCCAGGCTGAGCTCTCTTAGGCTGTCTTCATAAGTGAGCTCTTCCAGCCCTCTAAACATCTTCATGGCCTCATCTGGACCTACTCTTTCTGGTTTTTTTTTTTTACTTCTTGGATATGCTGTGTGCAAGAACAGCTCTGTCTTGGACAGAATGGTATGTGTTTCAGCCCAGTGTCACCTACCACTGTGAACATAACCCTGCTAGAGGTGGAAACAGTATTTGGATCACATTATGCTGATGTACATTGAGGAGGTAATGGTCTTTCTCCTGCCTGAGCAAGTTTGGGATTCAGAAGACAATAAGTTTATGGGAGATCAGTCATGATGAAGGAGATGTAGTTCTAGCAGGCTTGAGGAAGCTATTCATAAAATACTGAATCCGGCAGGAAAATTTTTTCATTAAAAGCAAGTGGGGCCATATGGGTTCTCTGGTATGACAGTGACTAACAATATGCTGCTGTAATGGTAACAGAGTGTGTGCACTCTAATGCATATACAAGTATGCCTTTTTCATGATATAGACATACTAATTGATAATACATAATAAAATATAATGCTCTTGAGTCCCTGCCCTAGGATAGAGTCCAGGAAAAGCAGTGAGAATAACCGAGCTTTGGAAAACATAATTTACGAGGAAAGAGTGAAACATGGTTTATTCTGCTGAAAGAAACTCTGATTAGGGCATAGTCAAAGAAAAGGTAGCTACAAATAGGAAGAAACTAACCTGGTTTTGTGTACAGTGCTAACAGAAAGAAAAGGAAGAGCATGAATTAACTTATTATCAATAGAAAGAATAAAACTGCTAGTTTTCATTATTTGAGCCTCTTAAAAACAAGTTAGACAAGTATCTGTAAAGAATTATGCAAGCATGGTCAATTCTCCTGGAAAACCAAAGGATTGTCTAGCTGACATTTTGAAATATTTTTTCCTTCCAGACATATCTGTCCATTATTCCTAAGCATATATCTGTCTTCTTTTGGGCCAACATTGGTTATGTCAGGCTCTGTGCTGGTTTTGGCTAAGGTAGAGTCCATTTTCATCACAGTAGCTTGTATGGGGCTGCATCTTGGATTTGTGCTGAAAGCAGCATTGAAAGCACAGGGATGTTATAGCTGCTGCTGAGCAGTGTTTGCACAGTCAAGGGTTTTTCTGCTCCTCACACCACCCTGCCAGTGAGCAGTGAGCAGGCTGGGGCTATGCAAGCATTTTAGAGGTGACACAACTAGGACAGCTGACCCCATCTGATCCAAGAGATATTCCATACTCATATCCCTTTCTGAGCATATGTCACCACACTCAGTATATAAAGAAGGGGGAAGAAGAAGGAAGGGGAGAATGTTCGGGGTGATGGCATTTGTCTGCCTCAGTGAACATCTAATGGATCCTGGCTGTTTGGGACTTGGATTCTAACTGTGGTTACACCACAGCAGTCGCCCTTTGCACACCTGCCAGCAGAACAGATATTTTCATCTGATGTAGTACCTGAGCCAATAAAAACAAAATGCTCTCTAAATATCCCTGAAAACCAAACAAAAGAATGACATTTTAATTGAACACGCACTGTAATCTAAAATCGTAATGAATTTTTATAGCTTAAGGTGTAAGTTTCACAGATAGGATTTTTTATCTAAAAATGGTCTAGAAAACCTGACTTACCTAATTCTTCACTTATTTATGATCATATATGTGACCTAAATAACATAAGGGGGGTTTTATATTCTTCTGAAAGATAACAAGATGTTTTACTAACAAGAGATGGATCCTTCAAGGAAACCAGCATATGTTCTTGAGGAGAGAGCCCTGTGAGAATTTAGGCTTAGTACACAACCTAAAATGGAGACTTATTTCTCAGCATTTTTGAGGCATGTTCAATTTAAAAAAGATGAGTTAAGGATTATATTTATATCAGAAAATATAGAGATTCAAGTTGAATCTAGTTGAAAATAACTTTATATTGATTAAAAATTAGTTGTCAAAGATAGGATGCAAACCTTGCTGTTTATTTGAATCAAATGCATTCTGATCTGTTTTTCCAATGTCCTTTGCAACGTATTTTTCTGTGTAGCATATTTTTATTTTTGTCACACTTCTCCCTAATTTTTTTTTTTTAGGAGGGAAAAATCTACTTTGAAAATAAAAATTCCTCTCTTCAGAAGATTTTAGTTCACTGCCTAATAAAATAAAAATGACTTGCAGACTAATCATGGTATAATCCTATAGTCATCTGCAAAGTAACTGTGCTTACTAGTCCATGGTATAACTTTGCGCTTTTTTTGTATATTTTTGAAACTGTCTGCGAGAGTAATTGCCAGACAATGTTACAGAACTATAACCTCTACATATACTTGAAAACCCTAATATGATAGATGACAGAGTCCTTTAATTCTGTGTCTGCCTATTAGTCTATTCTATTGACCCTTTTCTAGTTAGTTCTTTTCATACTTCAGAGAGAAGATCAATATTTATCATGTTCCACATGAAATCTAATATAAATGAGACCTTGGAAATTATAGCTCTATGTCCCCTATATATTTCTTAATATGTGAAAACTACAGCTAGAGAAAAATGATTTCTATAGATTTTAACTTACTTAATAAGTTACTGAATGAGTAACTTCAAGAGTGTATGCTCCAGCCTGAGTTTGTTACAACCAGACCTATGTGAAGCTTAGTCAGTTGTCTTTGCAGATGCTCACAGAGATGCTTCATTTAGAGTTGATTCATACACATCAAATTCCATTTGAGCTTAAACACTGTTTGAAAGACAGGTTTCCATGGGCTAATGAGAACAAGTTGTTGTTTCAGACTAAGTTTCATGAGTTTCTGGAAAGATCTATGTGATAGGATAGTCCAGTTCTTCAGGATAGAACCGTTGCAGTATTTGTTACCTTGGTATCTTTAAAAAAAAATGATTTTGTATTTTTTCCTTTGTGTGTGTGTTTAAAATGTATTCCATTCACAGTGCCTCTGCTGGGCATCAAGTGGCTAGGGAAGAAGAAAAATCTGTCTTGATCAGTTACTTGGATCCAATTTCTGTTTCTGTTTGTTTACTTTTCAGTCTTTCTTTGGCAGAATGTAAATTAACAGCTAGAGTAATTATCGAGTTGAAGAACAGTGCACTCTTCTCCACTGATTTGTTTTGTTTTGAGTTAAGCTGATTACCACACGTGTGGGTAGTAAGGAATTCTTTTCTGGACAGAAATTAGAGTCGTTCTGATTTTGGCTTGTTTGATTGTCTTTTTCCTATAGGAAAAAGGAACTCAATCATTTCAATTTCCTCTTTGGAAATGTCATACTACTAAATCTCTTTCTCTATAGAGATCTTGTGAGACAGTTGTAACTTTGATGCCTTTGATCCCTTTTTTTCAGGTATCTAGTACTAGCACTGTACACCAATGTCTATAGATGCATCCTACCTTGGGTGTTTCTCAATAAAAGCCAACGGAATTTAGTCTTCTGAAAATTTCTCTTAACAGGAATTACATTTTATAGTATTCCAAATACTCATTAATTTTTTGCATGAAACAAATTGCCTACCTAGAATTGTATTTTATAATACCCTCTTCTAATATGAAGCTTGTTTTATCATGCATGAAGTGAAATGATTCCCCTTTATTTTAGCATTTTAAAGATAATATAATACATGATTTTATGAATGCACAATTATTTTTTCTAGGTTAAAACAAAAGGTTAGTTAAGAAGAAGAATGATACTAGAGAAAAGTTTTTGTATTATAGTAGAAATTATACCTATTCTGACATATGATACCTACAAGTGCCCTAGAGGCAGAGGCAGGTGTCTCAGGAAGACCACAAAATGAGGCAGGAAATAGTAATTTTGAGAATACCAACTGCCATGAATTTGAAAATTCCCAGTTCCCCAAAGAGTTTAGAAGACATCAGTCATTGCTATGTGATAGAAAGGCTCTTTTTTAACAAGCCCAAATCACACCTTGCAGAAGCAAAGGCTCAGAGAAAAAAATCAATTCCAGATAATTACAGAAACATCTTGAAAGAATATTTTAAAAAAACTATTACTGATAGGTAAGCCCCTCATCTTTAATAATTATTAAACTTTACTGTATGAAGGATTTCAGATGTGACTTTGGAAGGTCTGTTAAAGGGATTCTTCCTGGACAGTGTTTTTCATGTACTGTCCTTCTTTGTTCTTCAATTCCAAAAAATTTGGTTAATAGTATGTCTGTCCAGATTTCTGGCAATGTTAAGAGCACAAGAAGATTGTGTTCTTTTACAACAGTCAATGTGTTGTGTTGATCCATTTATCAAGGAAAATACTTTTAAAAACCTGCTGCTCAGCATTACACAACCACCTACTTACATAGCATTTTAGCTTGGTTTCCAGTATTTACAACACTTCAACAGTAAAGTCAATAATTTTTTTTCTGATTGTACATCACTTTTTAAATTAAGAAAATACTGTAAATTATTGTGAATAAGGAAATATTTCAGGCCTTTAAAAATATTCTTTTCTGGTTTAACAAACTTAAGTTGTTATAATTCAGAGTTTGAACAATTTATACAATATTTTATACAAGGAATTCTTGGGATCCATGAGAGTCATGATCATCATTTAAGAGTGTTAAAAAATAAATAAATTAAAACCCCCCTGTTTTACTTTTCCAAGGTAAGGCATCATTTAGAGAAATCCTGGTTTGCTGTATAATGCATTAGATTTGTGTCTGTGACAGGCCAAAAGGAACTCCTTCAAATTTCCAATATGACAAATAAATCCTTCTAATTCTTCTTTCTATTTTGTTTTCTAATTTACAACACAGGTTATCTGCCTTTTTTTAATCTATTTATAATTTCTCTTACTCTCACTGTTCTAGTGTCCTGAACTGACTTCTAATTTTAAGAGTGGCATGAAATTCTTGCAGAATTGCAATTTAAGATAAAAATTACCAGTGTGGTACTTTGTTTCCTTAAAATAACCTTTATTAAAAAAAATAAAATCAACTATCAGAAGAGTTAGCACTGTTGCATATTAATGTGTGCTACTTATCGATAATTGGATTTAGATTGATTAGATTGAAAAGGTCTTTTCCTGATGGTCTTATTTCATTGTTAAATAAATTTTTACTATGAATTTTCTATGGTTTTCATCTTATTCCATATCTTTGGAATCATTCCATTTTAATCAGCATTGAAGAAACTTTATAATTATGTTCTTGCTGCCACAGATTCTATAAGGGTGATATCACATATTATTACAGGTGTCAAATTAAATGCAAAAAAATATATCCACATCTCTAAATTTGTTTTCATAAGTAGAGTACTTAATTTTTATCTAATATGTCCCTAAATAGATCACAAGGACTGTCTGAGAGTATCTTGTGCTTTTATTTTGATAGCAATAATTTTTTAAAATTAATTTCCTCTTTCAATGACCTATTAAATCATTATGCTAAGCAATTCATTTAAGCAGCCCCTAGCTGTTCAATATTAATAGTGTAAATCTATTCTTGAAGTCTTCTTAGAGCTTTTTACAGCATTTGACTGACAGTATTTAGGTTCGTTCTGAGCTTCTACGAACAAATGAAGTAATAGGTAAGTTGGACCCTTCTGGAAACAGGAAGGAGAACGTGATCTCTCTTGGGCATCTCTTGGGCTTCTTAAGGAGGAGGGCATGTCAGAGGCTGCAGAGGAAGAGAGAAGAGGCAGCCACAGCACAGATGTGCAGCAACACACACTAAATGAAGGTCATTGAATTGAGCGGAAGGGATGACTCACCAAGAAGAATTTAGCAGGCAGGAGAAAAATTGACTTTAAATAATTTTAATTTCAAGAATGACCCTTTGAATTTTGTCTATTTTAAAATTTAGCATTTCTAATTAATAGTCTAAAAAATTTTATTTTAGTTTTTTGGGAGTTTGTTAGGAAGGCCAAAGCACATACACTGACCAAGATCCTGTCACTAAAAAGTTTTACTCTTCTTGACTCAAGATGCTAGGAACTAAAGACCTATTTCTAATTCCATTATAATATTTATTTTCTTCTCAGAGAATTACTTGGAAGGAAATTAAGTTTGATGAGACAGCAGTTGAGCTTTCAGATCTGACACATGTGACTTCTGTGAAAATCAGAATGGGGGTAGTTGAAGATTAACGTCCCCTTACTCAAGGTTGATTGTACTGTTCACGTTAAATAAAATTTTATCTTTTTTGATTCATATCTCTCAGATTCTAATTGTTTCTGATATCACATAGTATATCTATGATAGGCATGTACAGTAGTCTCTCAATCATCACAGCAGATTGACAACCCATCATTCTGAAAAACGAGAAAGGGAAAAAAATCTTTGCTTTTCAAGATTAAAAGAAGAGAGGGTAAATTTCCTCTGAAAAGAATCAAGTTGCTGGAAGCATCAAAACATTAAGTAATATTATTGATTGCTATTGTAGGTTTTGGGGGTTTTTTATTTAGTGAATTGTAATTCTTATGAGGGATTCAAAATCTTGAATAGTTCTAGTGTTGTTGATACAGCCTATAACTTCAATTTTTTCTCTGTAACATTTGGATGATAGTTCTAACCATCCCTAGATGACTGTGGCACCAAAATAATTAAAAAAAGATTTTAGAATTATATATGTTTCAAGAGAGAATGTTTTCACAAAATTAACAATCAGAGATGCATCTTCTTTTTTATAATTGTCTTTGGCACTGTCTTGATATTTTTCTTGACTCCCTAAATAATTTTTAGTTTTCAAATTTATTTGCTATATTTTATCTATTGACTGTAGATATTAAAATTCTTCATTCAAACTAAACAACAATACCTAAAGTAATTTCTGTTGTGTCTCTGTGCCAAATTTGCTTTTTTTCAGATATCGATGCACTATGAGGGGATCTGCATTACCAGAGTCTATCACACACTCTTAGTCTTATAGACATGATCAGTTTCATATATGAATTAGAGATGTTATCTCTTCCATGGTCCTTCTGAGGCCTTGAGTTTTGTTTCAAACTCTTCTGGTCACACAGAGTTTGATTAATAATATTGACTACCTAAGTCAGTGAACTGAAGAGGTTTTGAAGTATGCATTGTCTATTAAATTCCCATGTGTTTTTTTTCCACTTTGTTGGAGTAGAATGAAATATTGTGCTTTTCGCCTTAAGGAGACACAGACTGTCTGTAGTACCATGATAATCTTTGTTTTGCCAAATAACCAGTAATAAGGATCTGGCAAAGAAATAAGAAAAATCACAAAATACTTCAGTAAATGTGAGTGACTAATTCAATGGAAAGCAGATGAAAGAGCAGGAATGAGACTGTTTTAGAACTTTCTTAATCTATGCATATTACACTTTTCCAGAGTAAATGAGAATAACAAATTATCACTATGATATCACCACAACAAATTCCAGATGGCTTATAATAACTTTAGTATTAGTGTGGCTGCTATATCACATACCACTACCTACTCAAAAAAAGGTGAAGTTTTATATTTATCAGTAATTATTTTCATGGGTAATACAGATGGTATAAAACAGTTCTGTATCTTTCTCTATTAAATTTGGGTAAATGACTGATCATTCAACCCTTTTCTTGTAACACATATACCATATTATTGCCATTTCCATGGCATTTAGGATGTGTTTGTGCTATCACACAAATACCAAGTTGACCTTTCCAAATGGTATTTAAAGTATGTCTTGGATTTCTCTTACACCGTTTTAGACTTTGTTAGGCACAAATGCTATACTTATGATTAACCTCCTATTAATTAATTGCTTTGGTACATATTGCTCACAGACCCAGCTTGTGTTTTTGTCACTTAGTAGGAGTCCTGGCCCACGAAGATATTGTTAAATATGGACAAGGCTGGAGGACATTATAGCTCTTTTGCTTAAGAATAGGCGTTTTAAGAATTACTAACCTTCAAGATGAGGCTGAAGCAAGACTTCAGAGAGGCAGAGTGATTATTTTGAAGTATATACAATCGTTAAATAATTGAATTTTTTTTTTTTAATTAAACTGGACACCTGTAAATAAAATAAGGTTAGAGAAGGCATTCAAGCACTGGGCCACTAGCATCCATGCTGTTTAGCATCACAAAATTAACAAGATATAAAATGCCCCAGATAAGCTGTTTGTACAGAGTTTTGACATTAAAAAAAAAAAAAAAAAAAACA
>VXAD01001114.1:437625-464852 GCA_013399195.1 Dicrurus megarhynchus
AAAAAAAAGGGATTATTAAGAAAATCCTCTTATTTCTTTTATTCTTGTACTATTTGGGAAATTTGAATTTTGGGAATATTAATGCATATATGTGCATAAGTAAATGGATTGTATATCTAATTCTTGTCACTATTTTTTTTCCTTTTAATGTAAGGAATGTCAATCTGGAATGGAATAAAGTCAACAATTTGGGATATAACAGGTGTTTTGAAGACTGTCCTAAAATTAGTCAACATCAATAATTATTTAAAAACCAAATTTCAATTAATGAAACAGAGTTTGCATCTCCTTTGACAGGTAGGATAAACAGTTCTAAAGCCACAGAGCAACATTCCAAAAACATGAGCATAGAAAAGATGTGTTTCCTCCAGAAAATTACTTTGAAATAATACTTTAAAGACTCATATGAAAATATACAATTTTTCTTCAGACAACTGAGTGCATTTTAATGCAAAAGCATCCAAAATATTTAGGTATTAAACCCAGATCCATCTGACTGATTTTCTGGTACTTTCACTCCTGTGCGAAAATAAGCAGGATCAAGTTCAAAGCAGGTAGCTGCAGTGCAACCCTAGATGGATATTAGTTTTGGAAATATGTACAATTACCAATGATCAGTTTTTATTTTCTTTTCTAATGTAACACAAAAATGTTCCTAAATTTCATAGTAGAGTAAAATAGATTTGTCATTTTTGTGTTCTATCTACTATACATTTATATTAATAGATTATATAAAATACTTGTTTTTTCACTGTCCGTGGGACTGTTGATTTCTGTCTAGTATTATCTCTAAGGATGCTTTTTACTCTTTCTGTATTCTCCTTGAAGTTTCAGTAAGTGGACTTTTCACTGAATCTGAAAATTCTTTAAAGGGATTCCTAGTACAAAATAGAAAATGCATCTATTAATAATAGAAGTGTGTAGGCCATTGATTTACAGCAAAATAAATGACAGTACTAGATGTATATTGACTCCTAGATATGTAATTGGGTCTATTAATAATAGATGCTAATATTAGATCAAAGATGGGTTACATAAATAATGCAAAAGAGTATTAGAAGGAAGTGCAATAAACTTAGAATTTCCACATATGCAGAAGTCATGAATCTGCAGACCTGGGGATAAGACTGCTAGAGAATCTGTGAAGTTGCAGAGCAAACACAGCTGAAAGCCTGATTTTAGACTCCATGTGTTTTGTGTCTTTCTGGTCACAGCACTTTCTTCTAATTCTGTGATTTTTCTACTCTAATTTTTATTTTACTGAATTTTTATTTTCTTTTTGACTATAAGTGAATGGTCAACAATATGTGAAAGGAACATCAAAAGCTCACTTTGTTTATGTCACATGGTACAGGAATCTCTGTATCTGTTAAAACCTGACCCTTGTGCACAATTTAAAATTCCTTACATAAAGGCTGTTATCTGAAACTTTTCTTGCCTGGAGTTGAATTGTGGAGCTCTATCAAAATCTGAACTGTGCTACGAGGATGTTTTTCCAGATAATAATAATAATAATAAAAATAACAACAGGAACAACATTTTCACATACGTTCTGTATCCTGTTGTCTTTACCTTTTGGATCTTCTCTGACTCATGTCAGATTCTTGTCTCTGTTTAGATATTGTAGATTCTTGCTGTAGCCCTGTGGATTGTAATCCTCACTGTGTGGAGGAAATTGCTCTCATCCAGGAGTAAGAGGAAAAGGAGTGTCTTTCCTTGTGTGCTAGACACCAGTTCTTTATTCTTTGTCAGCAAGGATAAGATGTTGACCCTGACAGGCTTGAGAGGTGGGCCTCTGCAAATCTCATGAATGTCAACAGGGCCAAGTAAAACTTCCTGCACCTGGGTTGAGGCAATCCCAATCACAAATACAGGCTGGGCAGAGAATAGCTGTAGACTAGCCCTGGGGAGAGTGACTTGGGGGAGTTTGTGGATGAAAAGCTCAACGCGACTCGACAATGTGTGGTTTCAGTCTGAAAACCAACTGCATCCTGGGCTGTATCAAAAGAAGTGTGAACAGCAGGTCAAGGGAGGTGATTCTGTCTCTCGACTCTGCACTTGTGAGACTCTACCTGGAGTACTTGGTCTGGGTTTGGGGTTCCCAAAACAAAAAGGACATTTGCCTGTTGGAATGAGTCCAGTGGAAAGCCACTAAGATGATCACAGGGCTGGAGTACTTCTATGAAGACCAGTTGAGAGATCTAGGGTTGTTCAACCTGGAGGAGGCTCCAGGAAGACCTTAGAACACCTTCCAGTACCTAAAAGGGTCCTAAAAGAGAGCTGGAGAGGGACTTTTCATAAAGGCCTGTAGTAGATAGGACAAGGACAAATGTCTTTAAGATGAAGAGGTCTAGGTTTAGCTTAAATAATAGGAAGAAATTCTTTACTGTAAGTGTGGTGAGGCACTGGAACAGGTTGCACAGAGGTATTGTGGATGCCCCAGCCCTGAAGGTGTTCAAGACCAGGATGGATGGGGCTCTGAGGAGCCTATTGGTTCCTGAAACTTGATATTTTTTCTCCTCGGGTTCTTTTTCCCATTCCTGAACAGGCCCTACTTTGTTATGGAACTTCCTATGAGTTCGCTGCAAAAAAAAAAAAAGTTGTCTGTCTTTTGGTGATGAAATAAGGGAATAAATTTTACAAAGTAGGTCTAAAACCCATTTTCCCAAAGTTATATCTCATCCCTCTCACATTTTTCCTATGCTCTAAATATTCAACAGTACAGCTGGAGGAACTGTTGAAGCCTCTAGATGTAATAACGTACGTAGATTTGAAGTGGACTTTTTGTGCACAGGCTTACAAATACAATATTAAAGTGCATCATGTCTACAGTAATCCTACAGTCATCAAAAAGTAAAGAATTATAGATCACTTGCATATTCACCCTACAAAATTTTGCCTTCTATTTTTTCTTCTTTCCTTTTTTATAATTTCAGAGTTCCTGAAACTGTCTAAAGGAAAACCCAGTATGTTTTTGTGGATTGGGCTTTTTTCATTATTTCAAATGCAGAAACTCTGTTTCTTCATCCTATGTTTTCCAGGACATTTCCATTTTGGACAACTACCTCACCATTCCCTGCTGTACTTGCCCTTTGCAAAGACTTTTGCTCACTATATTTTTTTCTTTTCTTTATCACTTCTCTCTTGCCTTGTATATTTCCTCTTCAAGAAGGAGTGCAAAAGATATTAACTCACTGATACCGCTGCTTTTCTATTACTGAAATTTCATTTACTTTATGAGAACAAAGAACAACGAGGTAATCAAGCAAAAATGAGCCATTTGACAGATGTTAAAGTCAGAGACTGTAAGGAACAAAGGAACAGAAACTAGTCATATATAATTTGGAACTCTTGTTCTTTTCACAACTATTGTAGTTTAACCTCAGCTGGTAAATAAGCTACATACAGCCACTCACTCACTCCCCCACCAGCAGCAGAGAGAATCAGAAGGGCAAAAGTGAGATAAGTCATGGGTTGAGATGAACACAATTCTGTAGGTAAATTTAAGGTAAAGCAGAAGCCATGTACAGGCAAATAGAAATTAGGAATTCATTCTCCACTTCACATGGCCTGGCAGGTGTTCAGCTACCCCCAGGAAAGCACTGCTCCATCACACGTAACAGTGACTTGTGAAGCCAAATTATGTCACTCCAAACATAGTGGTCCCTCCACCTTCCTGCATCTTTTTCCAGCTCTATATGCTGAGCATGACATCACATGATATGGGATACCTCTTTGGTTAGTTGGGCACTGCTGTCCCGGCTCTTTCTGCTTCCAACTCCTTGCCCACCCACAGCTGCCTCACTGGTGCAGTGGGATGAGAAGCAGAAAAGGTCTTGATGCTGTGCAAGCACTCTTCACTGAAGTGACACGAGAATCAAAAACTGAGTATTCAAAAGGTCCTAAAACAACAGTAATTATCAGCTTTTTTTAAAAACAGTACAATTTGGCCAAACAACCCTCTGCAAGTGAGGAACAGCAGGAAAGGGGAGATACTAGCTGCCAAGAAAATAAACCTGTAGGAGTACAGAGCTCTAAGCAAAAAATGTAAAATATCTGAACCAGTTAAATAAAGTAATTGCATTTAATATCTTGTCATTCCCTGAAGGTTAGCATGTGGCCTGAATGTACATGCAGAATAGGTGGCAGAGAAGAGAATTTAGCCCAGGTGGAGACCTCTTCTGCAGGTGGTGCCTACAAGATATGTACCATTCACTCACGCAGAGACCCCTGAACTAACTTTGAATTACTTAGCTGAACTACCAGAAACAAGAATGAGAAGCATTAATTTTCCACTCAGAAAAATTAGCACTGATGGAAAAGAAGGTACCTGTCCAGAATAGTAGACAGTGGAATAGTGCCAGGTATCATCTTTAAACATGGACTATCTTTTTTCTTCTCCTGCACATATGTGGGGGTTTTTGCATACAAGTATTATCTTCTTTTACTCACTTCTTTTCATATTCTGATGAGAAAAACAATTTAAGTCTTCATTTTTACAGAAGGAAAGAAAATCAGTTCTGTTTGTTTAGTTATGAGAAGCCTGCATCCAGGACATTACTTCAGAATCTGTCTTTAGGTTGTGAGAGGATGATGAAAATCAGTCTATTTCCCCTACTTATTTATATTCCCATATACTATTAGGCTGTTCAAAAATACAAAATAATTACATCAATATGTATTGGAAGGAACTAAATTTAGGAGGATATTCAAATAGTATCACTGCTATAGAGATTTGTGCCAGGAAAGACAGGAAATTATATCACTCAATGAAAGACATTTGCCAAATACTATTAGCATTTTGTTATACTCTGGCATGAATCAGAAGTAGTGTACCTATTCCTGTGAAGTTAGTTGCATCAAAGTCCTTAAAATGTAGACTCCGTTAAAGGTGCATTGTTTGTAATTTCAGAAGTTCCTTTTAGAGTTGTTTAAAATTGTGTGCTCATTCTTAAAAATAAGCACTACACTTTCAGATTAGCATTAGGCATGAACTAAGATAGATACTCACTAAACTTTAGAAATTCAGACTAGTCATGTATTAATGTACTTTGTGAAGAATCATTTTCATGACAGGGAGGAAGACCACATTTTTAAATTTATTTTCTTCCCAGTCATTCAGGTATACAACTTTCAAACTAGGAGATATATAGCATTGTCATTAATTAAAATGTATTATTTCCTGTGCAATTATTTCTTATTTACACCAGAATAAGTTGGATCAGACTCAAACTTTTAGAATATTTATTTATACTTTACACAAATACCACAGAAGCAGCAAGTGTCCTTAATGAAAGTTGCAGTGAGACTAGCACTTTGATTAAGATAAATATACAAAGTCTACAATATTCCTATTTCTGACTAGAACGTGTCAAGGCTAAAAATGGAGTTTAGCATGCTAGTGGAAGATTAGACTAAAAGTTGGAGATACCCATAAATATTATTCCCTAATTCAAGAGCAATTCAAATAAGAACAGGAGATTTTTATCATATTTGTTTAGGAGTTTATATTGAGAGTTAAGATAAAGCTTTTGAATGTCTAGGTCTTCCAAGTGTGAATCATATTCAGATTTATGTGGTCACACTTATTAAAATGTCACCCAGTGTTTCAGTAATGTCTGAAACATGAAACAGAATATAATGAGAAGGATGGGTAATGAATACTGATGATTATAAACTGTATAAAAACAGATTAATAAAGTGAATATATATTTAGTGATACTCCCATGTTCGCTCAATTATGGTAAGTAAAATTTATATTTTTAACAAGGATGTGCTTGTTAATAAAACTGTCTTCTCAAGGCTATGAGTTACTATGAGTAACTCAACTGTTATAATTAGTATAAAACTGATATCTATATATACTGTGGCATATATGCTGATCTCTGAGAAGGGCAACAAATGGGTTGAAGGGTCTGAGATACAAGTCTGATGAGGAGTGGCTGAGGCAGCCAGGGTTGTTTAACCTGAGAAAAGGAGGCTCAAGGGTGACCTTATTGCTTTCTACAAGTCCCCAAAAAGAGGATGTAGTGAGGTAGGAGTCAGTCTCTTCTCCCAGGTAACAAGTGATAGGACAAGCAGAAATGGCCTCAGGTGTTGCCGGGGGAGTTTTAGATTTGACATTAGGAAAAATTTCTTTACTAAAAGGATGGTCAAGCACTGGAATAGACTGCTCAGGGGGTGGAAAAATGACTGAGGGTAAAAAGATGATGGTACACAAGTCATAGGGATAAAACCGATTGTTACTCCCTGAATGGAACATGGTCAGTGTATTTGACCTCCCACACAGAGTACAACCTAAGGGGGACCAAACAGAGGGTGGAGAGGAGACGCCGAGGCCAGGATCTGTCAAAACCCTTTCAGAGGTGGGAACTTGGTGGTGCCTTCCAGCTGATAAGCTGCACAACAGCTGAAAACCAAGGGAGATAAAGGAAAACATCTTGATTTTGAATCAGCAACCGTGGTGAAATCACTGTCCTTGAACTGATACATGTCCTCATCCCAAGGCTATCTCAGGTACTATCCTGAGATACCTGATTCCAACATACAAACACCACCCACTAAGATGTATGACTAAAGTTATTTAAGCTCCACCTCAGCACAAAGAAATAGTATAAAAATAAGTTGAAAATGGGGAGAGGTTAAGAAAGACTCAATTGGAACCTCTGGGATCAGACAAGGGGCTGAACTTGTCTTCTCCCCTGTAGAGATGCTTATTGGGTAAGAAACATACTCTATATGTGCTGAATGATTACCTTGAGCTAGCTTTTATTGGGGATTAGGGCTTGTTAGCATACTGCTTTGAATTAATATATTGCTTTGAATTTATTTTTGCAGTCAGATAATATCACTGGCAATTCTTGAACCCTAACTTATCACAATTTTTTAATAAAGAGTATTATTCTGTAAACTGTTACTGTGAGTCCTTCAAGGGCACTGGTAGTTGCTGGCAGTGGGTAAAGGGGTGAGACCCACAAGGGAGTTTCTCTTTTTGGTGTGTGAACCTAAACATGTCAGTCAAACCACCTTTGTATGTAGTGAACTGCTCAGTGAAGGGTCCCCATAACGGGACACTGACAGACTGATTAGGCACAAGTTTTCCTGGGGCACTGACAGATTAATCAAACACTAAGGGCTTGAGTAAATCTCCCCTTTTCACATGACACAGGGAATGGGGGAACCACCGATCCTGGAAATGTTCAAAAAAATGTGGAGAAGTAGTGCCAAGGACAGGGTTTAGTCATGGACTTGGCAGTGCTGGGGTTAATGGTTGGACTCAATGATCTTGAAGTTCTCTTTCAACCTTAATTATTCTATGGTTCTATGAAGGCTGATGATAAGGCCTCAAAATAGATCTCAAGGAACCTCTAGATGTAAGTCTATCCATTGTGATGTGCTTGCTGCTATTACTGCTGGATACACTTTATTCCCTAGATCATACATACAGTTACTAAGGGACTGATGTCCGAGCTTCAAGTCTTAACTGATGACGCACTTTGACCACTACTTGTTATATATTTAGCAAACTGCATAACCATAATTCATGTATATACTGCCAAATTTGAGGACTACATCATACTTCAGCTTTCCAGTGACTATTTCTTCCACTCCAATTCAGCACCAGGTTACTACTTATTGTGAAACTAATTTTGTTTTAGCTATTTTCATTGTTTTTAACCCTCTATTGAGGATTAAGTATTTCATGACTTCTATTAGGATTTCAGTGAGGTCTTTGATATGGTACACCACAACATTCTTGCTGCTAAATTGGAGAAATGGGTTTGATAGGGAACTGGTAGATGGATAAAGAATTGGCTCAATGGCAGCATCCAAAGAGTTACAACCAACAACCCAATGTTCAAGTGGAAATCTGTAAAGAGTGGTCTCCTTCAAGCATCCATACTGGGACCAATACTATTTAGTATTTTCATTAATTACATGTATGGTGCATCCTCAGAAAGTTTGCAGGTGACACTAAGCTGAGTGAGGTTGATATGTTAAAGGGAAGAGATGCCATCCAGAGGACCTTGACAGGTTTGAGGAATGGGTTCATGAAGTTCTACAAGGCCAAGTGCCATATCCTCTTACCTGGGTTGGGGCAATCACCAATATCAATACAGATTGGGTGCTGAATTGCTGAGAACATTCCTGCAGAGAAGGGCTTGGGAGTCCTGGTGGAAGAAAAAATGGATATGAGCCATCTTTGTGCATTTGCAGCCCAAAAAGCCAATTGTATCCTGGGTTTCAAAAAAAGAATTGTGGACAGTAGGCCAAGAAGGAGGTGAGTCTCCCAGTCTACATCATTATCATAAGACTGGGCCTGGAGTAAAGTATCCAGCTCTGGGGTTCTCAGTGAAAGAAATAAGTGGACCTATCAGCAGGTCCAGAGAAGAGCCACAAAAGTGATCCCTGGAACACCTATCCTCTGAAGAAAGGCTGAGAGAGCATTGGGGTTGTTCAGCCTGGAGAAGAAAAGACTTCAGGAAGACCCTATTAGACCCTATTGTGGTCTTTTAAAATATAAAGGGAGTTTATGAGAAAGACAGAGATAGACAAAGAAATATTTTTGCCAAGGTACGTAGTGGACAAGGGACCATGTTTTTTAAGCTGTAAGAAGGTAAATAGGTGGGATTCAGGGAAGAAATATTTTATGACAAGTGTGGAGAGACATTGAAGAAGGTTGCCCAAAGAAATTGTGGATACTCCACCGTTGGCAGTGTTCAAAATCTGGCTGGATGGGGCTTTGGCAATTTGTTCTAAAGGAACATGTCCCTGCTCATGGCAGAGGGATTGGACTAGATAATCTTTGATGGCCCCTTCCAACCCAAATGTTCTATGATTCTCTGATTCATTGAATTTGTCACATAGCTTTTAACTTATTTAGAGCAATATAAAGTCTTCCTCTCTTCATGTGTTATAGTAATTTATTAAGGGGATCTCCATCCTCACAGCTGTCTTTTGTAACTACAGCAATTCAATATATCTAAATTCACCAATAAATAGTCCTTGAAGTTTCAGAGTAGTCCAAAGGAATTAGAAACCTAAATTCTAGATAATTTAATGAGGTACATGTGCCTAAAATTTCAAAATCCCTGTCTGAGAAAACATCTGAGATTCCTTAATATGGTCTATCTTAAAAACACAGTTCACTACATTCAGCCCTTGGCAATATCTTGGAGAACTGGACACTGAGCAGATTTCATCTCCATGAAGAACTTCTGTACTGTGAGCCTCTTATATAATCAAATTCCATATATAGGTCACAGTCTCAAGCCTAATGAGGTTCAGGTGTAAAAACTGAGGAAAAAAGTTACAAGGCAACAAAAACCAAAGCCAAAGTATGTCTGTCTAAAGTAATAGAGAAACAGAATTTAGGAGTTTCACTCCAGTGTTATGAATGACAGGACTACCAAATATGCACTCAAGCCTGTTCTATAAGACATAGAAAACATGCAACTACAAAAAATATTTAAATTATTTAAGTTAAATGAAGTATGCTGTTCCTGTTGAATTAAATGGTAGTTGCACCTTTACAGCAAGGAGGTACTGCTGCTTTTGCATGATATACCTTGAATGTGTACATACATATAGAGCATAAGTATCAGTATGAAAGCTAATATTAAGTTAATATTCAGCACTCACTTAGGTAAATTTAATACCCCAAGCAATCAAAAAATGTGAATGAACTGAAAAGTAAAAGTTCAGAGAATGTTTAGAGTCTTCTGTCCATAGCTGAGAATGCCAAGATTTGATGCACCTTTTCACTTTAACAAAGGAAAGATTGAGAGTGTGAAGCTGATTATCATTCCAGTCAACATTGTCCTTGCTGATTTTAGCTAGAACTCTCTTCTGCTGTCAGAATCAGTTTATATTCAAGTGTGTCATAGTACCTAATGACAAATGTGGACAGCATTGAGATATGGTCAGTATAATTTGCAAGCAGTGACCTTGGTTAAAGATTTGTCAGTCTTTTTACTTATTAATTTCCTTCTCTAATACCATTTCGAGTTAAAATAATATCAGGAATAGTTAATCCAACCAGTAACATTTTTATGAGCAAATATATGCCCCTAGAATAGATTGATTTTAATTTACGTAGTACTGTGGATTTCTCTGCCAAATTGGTAGCAAAATAGCCTGGAGTGAACTATTCTAGGTCTTCCCTACAGCCTTCTTTTTCAAGTACCCTGTATATTTATAAAAGATGGAGGATTGACACAACTGTGAAATTAAATCTGCAATTTATTTTTCAGCTACAGAAAATACAAGTTGGGTACTGACAGTCAAACTCTCTGTGTGTAAGCTAGGCACTGTTAATTTTCTCTCCACAGGATCAGCTTTATGAGCGTGTGTGTTTGTTCTCTAACTCAGTTAATTTTTAGATCTTTCTGTAGAAACTGCTAGCTAGGTTGTTGATTTTGTTGACACGTCTCCATCAAATAAGGCATAGTTGATTCATTTAGCTGGTTCATTTACAAGCATAATTTTTCTGATCTACAACACAGTCTGTTATGCCTCATATGTTGATAATGAAATAGTTATAGTGCCTTTATTAAATTTGCATTCTATTTTGTATATAAATACATATACATAATTGTACATAATGCATATATCCATACATCCATAATATACATGTATGTGCGTATGTATATATCTATCTAAAATATACAGCCAAGTAGTGTTAAAAATTAATGATATATTTTTATATAGAAAATTTCTTTTGCAGAACTGAGAATGAACAATATTATTCATACAACAGTCATCATACTTTCACTGTGGTTTATATTGTCTTGTACAGGATGTATTTTTTGTGAATTAGTTCATTTACAGGATAATGCAGAGCAAGCAAATAGATAGGGGTATAGTCCTGGTTATGTATCACATTACATTTGAACTTCAAAGTAGCACTGCTCCCTGTGTTATATCTTAAAACAGAAATTCACCACATGAAGGAATGTTACTCAAAGTTTAAAAATACTAGGTCATATCCTAAGATGTGACCTAAATCAGTGAAGTTCCAATGGGTATAAGTCAGCAGTGTCCTGGCAGCCAAGGCGGACCGACCGTGTCCTGGGGGATATCAAGCACAGCATTGCCAGCAGGCAGGGAGGGGATTGCCCCACTCTGCTCTGCACTGGGCAACCTCACCTCAAGTGCTGGGGGGCAGTTTTGGACACCACAATATTAGAAAAATATTAAACTATTAGAGAGCATCCAAAGGACAGCAACAAAGATGGGGAAGGGCCTTGAGGGGAAGCCATATGAGAAGCAGCTGAGGTCACTTGGCCTGTTCAGTCTGGAGGAGACTGAGGAGAGACCTCATTGCAGTCACAACTTCCTTGTGAGGGGAAGAGAAAGGGCAGGCACTGATCTCTTCTCTGTGGTGAAAAGTGACAGGACCTGAGGGAATGGCCTGAAGCTGTGTCAGGGGAGGTTTAGGTTGGATATTAGAAAAAGGTTCTTCACCCGGGGGGTGGGTGGGCACTGGAACAGGCTCCCCAGGTAAGTGGTCACAGCACCAAGCCTGACAGAGTACAAGAAGTGTTTGGAGAGTTCTCTTGGGTGTGTGGTGTGACTCTTGGGGATGGTTCTTTGCAGGGCCAGGAGTAGGACTTGATGATCCTTATGGGTCCCTTACAACTCAGCATATTGTGTGATTTTGTGATTCTGCGATTTGTCCAACTATTAATTATATCAGCTACCTTACTTACAACAGCAAGTCTACAACTTACTAAATCTAAAAACTGGAATGACCGTGCTATATCCATCAAATTAAATATACATGGTTCAGCTAATGTAATAATACATTTTAGTGTTACACTTTCATTTTACACCACTTAGCTGGCTAAAATAAATAAAAATATTATTTTAGAGAAAGTTCCTCCACCAAATGACTTTCCGATGGTATGAAGAGTGATTAAGTGCCTAATTAAAACTTTTACAAAAATGAATGGGAAAAAGAAATGTTCCTCATGGAATGTTTGATTGGTGAAATACGGTATTTTGTATAATTTCTTTAGCAAATTCTACATTCTAAACAAGAAAACAAAACCATTTTAGACAGGCATTAGATTAAGAATGCAGAGGCAGGGAGAAATTAAGAACTAGATGCAAAGAAGGAAATATTTTTACTATGGATTTTCATAGTAAAGGTGAGCTGCTGGTAGGATTGATAGTTAAAGACAGGCTCATAAAGTGAGAAACTATTTGACATAACTGAAAGGGAGAAAAGGTTTAATATATCATGCGACAAAGGACTATCGTCACGACAGAAGTACATATCCCAATTGTTTCACAGTTCATGGTCCTTGCCTTAAGTAAGATGGAATTTCTTCCTTCATTCCTGCTAAAGCAGTTAACACTGGAGATACCTGTGAGTTATCTGGGCAACTGGTATCAATGTCTTGTTCAACCAGTTTTGTAGAATTCATAGTATATTTTGAAGGAGAGTAGTTAGAGGTGACAAAAATATCATTGGATTAGATCATCAAAGCCTAATAAAATAGTAAATGTAGGCTCCATTTTCTTCGGGATTCCCCATGCCAATTTCTCTTTCTTCTAAATGTTAAATGATGAATTCACCACCTCCGTAGTGCCTGTTATCCCCTCTTCACTTAACTACACATGATGTAGGACACACATATATAGGAAGATATAGGAAGGATGTAGGGAACTGAACCATCTTCATCCAGGCTAGTCTTAGAGATCCTTCTCAGACACAGTTGTGTAGTTATGCACAGTTGTCTCGATGACTTTTTTCTTGCACTCCTAGAAGAGCTATGTAGTAGCAGCCAGTGCAACTCTGTAGAATAATCTCCTTCTTTCAGACTTGACTTCAGCTGGATACTTTGTGAATAAAAAAGATGGTGGTTGATAAATTCAAACACAAATAAGCAGACACAGACAGCAAAACTCTACTAAGATCTTACAGAAACTTTCTCTGAGAACTGCTCCCTCCACTAACATCATAGAGACTCTCCCTTTAGGTAATCCCAGTAAGAGTTTTTTGGCAATGTGCAATTATTAGACATAAATTTAAGTGAGAAATAGTGGATTTCAGATTTCCAGTTTGGTGTGCCTAGTTTTCCTACAGCTTAAACACCCTACAAATATAATGGAGTATATAAATTAAAATTCAATAAAATATAATCTATAAATGTGCCCAAGCTAAAATTCTGCCCTTCACTTTTTAAAGGCATTAGATGTACATACCCTGGTGTCTTATTTCAGAATTTGTATTTCACTGTGGTTTTGTTCATTACTTTAAATACTATGTGCACAGAGGGTCATTATCTTTTCGGGGAAGACGGAGTGAATCCTGCATGACGTGTGACTGTATCACTTTAATTTTATTTTGATAGACCCTATAGAGATTCAGGATATTGTCTATAAAGGGTATATCCAAGGAAATGATTGGTAGCTGTGGTAGTGCATGAAAGGTCATGATTCAGGACAAAAACTAAAACTTAAATGCCTCACTAGCTTGGATGAAGTCTCCTAAAAAGAAAGAAAGAAGTTCCAGCTCTGAAAAATGACAAATTCTATTACTTCTTTGGACAATGTGATAATGGAATGTGATATTTATTGGCATTACTTTCTTTAAAATTTTACTAATACTGACTACTGTTGTGTCATATGGAGTTACACAGGAAGTCTTCTATGTAAAATTGGAAATTTTATTGTTTCAGTTTTCTTCAGGTATTAATAAACACAGTTTTGTATGGATATTTTTGCATATTTCAAATTACTAGTTAATGGTTGGATATTTTTTCTCATGTATTAGTACCAATCAAAATGAAGAAAACAGTGTCTTTCACTCTTCTGGATAATTTAGAGTTTTCAAGCCCAAAGTCTGCTTTTCCAGTTGTAGATTCTTTATTTTGTCGAATTCTTATGTGTAAGCAATGTGCAATGAATATTCATTGGGATTTTTTCAGTGAATATTGTAGCAGTCCTTTGAGCATTCATTTCTGAGCCTTACAAGATATGTTTGGGAGAATGAAACCATACAGGCTGCTCCAAACAAAATGGTGTTAGGAAAGGGACTAAAATGAAGGTTATGGATTTTGGATACAAAGCATGCTAAATCAGATAAGATCCAAGAGAGCTTGTACAAACTGACGCGCTACTGCAAGAAGTAGTCATACTGTAATCTGTTAAAAATGAGTGTTTGACACCGCTTAAAGAATCACTGGGAAAGGTATCAGTAAAAACAGATTTAACATAAAAGCAACAGCATGTCAAAATTTGTTGGCAAGGTTCACTCTACTAGGTACTATGTGGTTAAGGCACACCAAGAAAAAGCAACAAAAATCCAGTCAATCAAGCCAAACTAAAACAAACCCAGAACCATCTCTGTGAGTGTGTGTGCAAGTGACAAAAGGATAGAAAGGGCAAGGATAAAAATGAATACAGCCTAATGGCTTAACAGCACTGAAATTTAACACAACTTATAACTTAAATTGAACTTAGCACTTTAGCAAATGATTTATAAAGGATTTACTATATCACAACAGTAACTTATTTACAGGCCTATCTTACTTAGATACCTAATGTACTTAAACATCTAGGAGAGCAGCATTTCTCCCATATTTTGTATAGCATATGCACACAGACATAAAGACTCAGTGCAAGGTACCTGTGAAAAATTCCCCTAAAAATAGTGAAATACTCACTTCAGATGTCTTTGCATCAAAGCCAAAGAATTGAGCCACGAGAAGCGGGAGTATTGGCCCAGGAGTCATTGTTGTTTGGCAATCCTCCGAGCATGGCAAACTTGAGAATGTGCTGGCTCTGAGAGGCATCCCACTCAGAGGGAGGTCACAGCCTGCTGTGGTCCAGGAGAGCTCAAATGGTCTTGTTTTCACCCCTGTTTATAGGGCTGCAAGAGAGTGGGCTTTAGTTATAGCAATGTTTCATCCTTGCCTCATTTTGGAATGGCAGCTTTCTATGAAAGTATGAGAACAACAATGGTATGACATTCAGACAAAAATATAGTTTCAAAGGCTGCTCCTATAAATAAAAAAAACAGGAGCTCATTAGGTAGGAGAAGTTCCTGGGAGCAGACAGTGTTTCTGATAAGCTCAAGAGGAGCTTATCAGAAACTGTTCATCAGGTGCTGTTCATCAGGGCCAAGGCCTAACAAGCGTTTCTCAGATCACAGTGTGGCCTGAAAAAGGCAGGGGAGCAGGAATGCACCGCCACATAACTCCAGGGAACTCGCAGATTAACGCCTGTTGCACTGCTATGGGACCCCAGGTTTTCAACCCTCTGAGAGCCTGAGCTGCCTGTGCTCACGGCCTACTGTGAACGGTGCGGCCATGCAACGTGTAATCAGAGTGCTGCAGGCAGAGGTGCCAGAAGCTTTGTCAACCCCTCTTTCTCCCAAGAGCTGTGCTTAAGCTCAGGCACTGTTGGTCTGTCATGCCTGTGCTTGGGCATATACCTTGTTGGTTCTCATCTTGATACATCAACTTGGATTCCTGGCTTTATTTTGGACCCGTCTCCTCTCTGTGGACTTGCCTGGAAATCCCTGATCTGTGGCTGACCCATGATAGCATCACTGCTGCCAGTCCTTCTTGCTCCAGAGCCAGGGATCTGGCTGGATCTGAGACTGACAAGGCTGTTCTTTCCTCTCTTCTCACTTTTCCCTGACTCTGAGACCAGTGTTGCTGCTATTGGACATGCAGTATCTGATACCATGAGCTACAACTGAATTGACATTTCACTGTTCATTATTATTGGCATGTGTGGTTGACAAAGTAATACACCAACTGAGCTCTGTTTCTCAGAGAAGAGAAATTTGGGTATAATGTTGGCAATAAAGGTCTTCAGATGTCTTTCCATCAATGACACTTTTAGGAATACATAAGGAAAACCTCTTATATGCGTCACACTCCATATTTTTAGCTCCCTAGGGCAGCAATCATATGAAGATGGGCTATATACTGTTTTGTTTTGTTTTTCTTTGCCATCAGAACAAATATATCCACACTTTGAATTTGGTCTGGTGATATATGTGTCACATCTCATTGCTGGAATCTCATCTACCAGGCTGGTTTCAATTGGAGCATTGCACTGACCTTACCTTCCTGGGATCGCAGCTATAATCAGAAATTGTACTTGGATAAAAGCAAGTGAGTAATATTGTAATTAATTTTATGTGTATGCAGATATGCCTGCACTCTGGATGCTTACTGCAAAAATGTTTAAGAGGATTTCATCTGGGCTTTGTACCATGTAGGTATCAATAGTAACCAGGAGAACTTGCATACTTTGGCTTTTGTTTGTTAGTGTGCCTTAACCATGTTTTGTACCAGTAAAATTCATGAACTTTGAGTAAAAGGAAACAGAGCTGTATGCTTAGGTGGTCAAAAAGTGCTGTGCCCACCCTCTTAACATGCTAGATCCTGTTTGCTGTGAAACATTATAAATTATAAATATTATTTAGGATCTCAGTGGTCTGGACTATTATGTAAGCTGAGAATGCTTGTATAGTTGTCAATATTAAATTGACCCTTCCAACCTTTAAGCTTACCCATCATAGGTTACTACTAAGGTGGATTTTTTATTATTTACTGTTCTTCTGGTATATTTATTTTTTGCTATTAATAAGCTATATATTTAATGTACCTTCCATGTTTAAAGGTCAGATAGCATAGTGAGAAAAATGTGTTTAGGACAAATTTCCTTTAAAAATATTAGTTAAGAATCTTCTCAAGTTATTCTCCTTCTACTAAATTTACTGATATGAAACAGCCAGTAACAGGCAAATAGCTACATTTCCATGGGATATTAATGCTTTGAAAGTAACTATCACCTTCCTCTATGCTTTATTCTGTAGAGTAACACCTGCTCAGCTCCTGGAGCATGTCACTATTGTACCAAGATCCCACTGATATTTCCCTCTTTCCTGTGGATTTCAGATTCTTTTTAAATTTCATTTAAAAGGATTTAGGGTAGAAAAGATATCTGATGAAATTATAATCATTATGTAATTTTCTTTCTCTTACACATCTGAAATCTTTTTTGGGCAGATGCCCACAGGGAAACAAACAAACATCTTCATTATGTTGGCCATAAACATTTTGTAATGTAAATAATAATTCCAAAAAGGCAGGTTTATATAAATGGAGTGAATTATTTATTTACCATAATGACTCTTTTCCAATGATTCGGCAGAGACTTTTAATAGAGCAACATGAGCACGTAGTACTAAATATAAACCTTGACAAATAGTGTCTGCAGCTGGAAAATCAACAACAGCTTTTACTCTAATTTTTTTTTCTCAGAAGTGATATCGGAAGTTATATTGCAGAAATAACATTTGCCATGTTTTGTCATGATTGTTTAGATTGTATCAGCTGGGGAAAGAGTCATTGCATGGGCATTTTTCTGGACTAAAAAAAAAAAAAAAAGAAATAACTCTCTTCAGGCTAAATTGATTCTTTGTGCTGCATGTAGGTCTCTGTCCCTGCAGTGACTGAGGAGTTTCTCAAAGACAACCCTCCCACCTCTTCAGATCACTGAAGCTCAGCTCTACACAAAAAACCCCAAGAAAACAACAAAAGCACACTGTACTTTAGTCAGTACTGTGACTTTGTATGACCAGCTCAACACCTTCAAAACAGATATGGCAGTGTAGAGTAAGGTGGCATTATCCTGATGTAGTAATATAAAGCTGAAATGACTCTCCATTAAGTGCGTATGAGCAGTGTCTGGAACTTCCAAAGGATTGGTAACATTGTTGCAGCAAAACCTTTTTAAGGGTAAGTTCACAGTTTCATAAGTACATAATCTAATAATTATTGCAAACTATTGCAAACAATTGGATTTTTTCATATTCTGGTGCTCAGATAGAATTCCATAAGAATGAACTGAGTACATCAAAATGAAATACTTTATCAGTAGCAAAAGGATTATTCAATATAATCAGTATTTTTATATGAAACTTTTGGGCAGATCTTTTGAAACTGGATTTCAGGCTTTCTCACTGTAAAACATGCATTAACTTCAAATGTGATTTTGTTTTAGTGAGGATTTCTAAATATTTCACTCTTGAAAAGAAAATATAAACTATATACAATTTAATCTGCAATATTTTTTTTCCTTTTTAAGATTCAGAAAACAGAAATGGTATTGGTACTACCAGTGCTATAGGCTAGGTCCCATTTCTGTTACCTAGGAAATATGGGATAGTAGAGGAAATAATTTTTATATGGAAATTCTCATGGAGTATCGGCAATATCCTGTAAGTTCAATTACCATCATACTAAATTTTGTGCATGTATTTAAGGGGGCATCAGATCAAGTAAGTATATTTCAGTTTGAATTCAGTACATTTCAGTTAAATTCAAGTCTTATACTCTGTTCATAACATTATTTCTGCAGAGAATTTCATTTATAAATATCTTAGGTATGTTTGAAACAATATGAAGAAAGACATATAAGCTATACTGTGAATATTGGTTAAAAAAACCAAAATATACTCCTATTAATTGGTTTTCTACACAATCAGGTAAGTTATGCTTTTCCAGGTAGAAAAAAAAAAGATGATGGTGGCAATCCAAGGGTAAGAGACAAATATTATTAGTAAATTCTGTATGACCAGGTCTCCAAAACACTTCATTAAAGGTACATGAAGGTTATTATAAATGCAATTGTCAAAGAGGCAGCTTATACTTAATGAAATAAGTTTAAATACAGATATTGGCAGTCAGTCATTGTTTGGCTGCTTTTATGAGAACAGCTCTTGAAAAATCTCTTTAAATTCCCATGGCTTCTGACTACACTTACAAGATGCACTCATGCTTGCAGATATTTAGTGGTTTAAGCGAAGAGTGGGAGACAAGCCTGAATCTTATTCCTTATTTAATTTGAAGTAGGAGCTGACAGCAACCTTTTACATATATCCTTGTGAGAAGCAAGCGCTGAAGCCTAAAGTTCTTTTAAGCTTCTACTGACAGCTTTTCTGGTATGTCTTCACAATGCCCCTCATGCTGAGTTAACACACAGCTTGACAAAGGGGCTACAGCTTGAATGTGATGTTTTAAGTCTTGTTGGTACAGTTTTCTATTTGTCAACTGTATAGTGGAGCATTTGCTGAAATTTATTATTCTATTGTCCGGAACTGCTACAGACTATTTCAAATGCTGATATTTCCTTTGAGATGCTAACAGAATGGTGGCAGTTTCCATTACTGTCCCAAAAGAAAACAGAAGTGGTACAGGCATGTAAATTAATTTTTTCCTTCTGATTACCTGCAATTATAAGTTGCAAACTTTTCTGTAGTGTAGCAACTTAGAGACATAAAAGAAACTGGAAACACAAAGAAAATGAAATTGCAGAATTACAGACACACACAGAAAACACCCAAACCTGTATTTCTTTTTGTATGTGAGATTAACCACACTGTTAGGTAAAATATAGGTCTCATCAAATAAAAAATGTCATATTGTTCAGCCAAAAAAACCCACCCAAAAACAACCTAATTATTAATAAATAAACCAGATATAATGCTTTCACATTCTGTCCAATTCTTTTACCTTTCTAATAGTTTTGGCAATTTCCCCCCTCTTTCTCTTAAAGAAAAGACTTGAACTCAACATTTTTTATGCTATTCTGTTGTTTTGCATTCTTAATTGCCTGATCTTATAACAATAGGCAATGAATAGAATATTATGAATCATTAGGAAAGTAGAGAAGCATCTTTAAAACCTTACAAGAGTACATAGGTTTAGAAATTGTGTCAGTATATAATATATTCTTGAAAAGTATGCTCTAAAAATTCAGTGGTTTTCTACAGTGTTTCTGTTTCAACTATATGCTCTGTGCCAAAACCAACAATAAAATCAAAACAAGAAAAAAATTCATGATCTTCAGCAATGCTATGGACAACAGGCTGGAAAGCACCCTCCACCCAGGGAGTAAGACCAAGTTGGCACAAATGTCTGGAACACTTAAAGAGGGCTGACATCCACAGGTACCTCAAAAGGCTGGAGAAAGGGAGCAACAAGATCCCAATGTACTTCAACAAAGACACATATGCAATTTTACACCACAGACTGGAACCAGGTTGATTAGGCAGCAGCCCTGTGAAAAGGGTCCTAATGGAGAATAAGCTGTGAAAAGAAAGCTCATAAATTTATTAAGACTGGAAGACTCGTTCAATCAGCTGAGTGCCTGTTCATATATCTTGTAGTCAAATACATTTACAGTCACAGTACCACTAACTTGTCTTTAACTAAAGAATATTTTGTACTTTGCACTAACAAACCTCTGTAGTAAATACAACATTTCAGGGGAATTTCAGGGGAAAGGCCCGGTGAATTGAAACACCGGGGAGATTTGCTAAATTCTGCAGCATTGCAAAGCAAAAGACTGAAAGGAGTATTTAACCATTATTTTGCTTCCCCTTTGATCTTTTATTTTCAAATATTTTTACCATTTCACCTTTTATATTTGCTTGCAAAGCAAAAAAAATTTTGTTGCCAGTAATCTAAATGAGCAAATCACTGGAAAAAGGAATATTTTAAATATTTAGACTACAATGTAGCATTTGTATTCTGTAATCCATCATATGTGCTATAATCATTCTGTGTTCTCATATACTTTGTGATTACATCAATTCCATAGGACAGCATGTATCTATTCCTCCATATATTCATAATTACTGTACAGTTTTCTTCATATTTTATGTCAAAGTCTACATGATTTTTTTAATGGAAAATACTACTTCCCAAACTCTCTCTTGCTTTCCTACTAATGCCTGTAAACCATAGTGTAAATATATGCTGATTTTTGTACATACTTTTTGAACATTTCATCATCTTTTACTGTCTTTCAAAAAAATTTATCTATAATATTCTTTGCAGAAACCAGTACTAATAATACTAATCCAAATGATTGTTTCTATGTTTGCTGGATAATAATCTAAGGGATAAGCAGGACTTATATCACTTAATAAAAAACATAATAAACTTAATAATGAAACATATGGTGAATTCTGACATATAAGCAAGAGTAGATCAATTCTATTATACCATTAACTTCACCAAAGGGTAAAATCATATTTGGCAAGAAGGGATAAAGGAAAAGGCAGAACACAAAGCAAATCAGAAAAGGAATTTAATTTCAGAGTTTCCTGGCACTAGGCAGTTTATGTGTAAAAATCTATGTTCTGTAAACAAACTTTTGCACTCTAATGTCTTATTCTGTTTTATGGTTATGAAAAAGAGAGAAAAGAATGACAGAATGAGCACAGCCAAATTTTTCCTATATGGCCGTATTTCTTCTTTGACTGCATTACTTTTCTCCATTAATTCTAGCAGCTTAAACTGTATTTGAACCCTTGAGGGTGGGCAAGTATGGGAATGGGTTGTTAAATTTAGGGTTTGCATCACAAGCTACGAAGTATATACATTTTAAATTAACTAAGGATATAAGAACAATTAATCAAACAAAATCTCCTGAGATAGTTTGTGAAGTCTAAATCAAAGGGAGTGCTTGAACTGAATGATTTATACTGGAGGTATGGTTGTCCTTGTTTGACTTATTATTGGTGATTAGTGAGAGGAAGTCATTAATGGCTGGAAAAGGCAAAGGGCTTTTATGGTATGTATATTATTTCTTGCCTATTCTGTTTTAATCTCTCCACTTTGAATTACTTTTTATGGATGTGTTTTATTTTTAATTACAAAATTATACTAAATTGCTAGAAAATACTGCACAAGTTGAAGGGAGAGTCTCCCTCTACTGCCGTGGTTACATATACATGCTTTTATTCACAAAAAGTTTAGGTCCTACTTTGATGAATTTCCACTGCATTAAAACACCCATTAAAATATTAATTAAATTGGCTTGGCTTTAGGCGTAAGCAAGCACAATTCCTTATGGCTAACTCCCAGTCTTTATCTGTTATGATAAATTAAACCCATAGTAATAGGTCAGCAAAGAGCAACTTACAGCCTAAGTTACAGTACAAAATCATGTTGCTCTTTTTCTACAGCCCAGGAGAGATGTAGGTTGCCAAAAAGAGTAGGTTCTTGGCAACTATCAGAGTTGTTAAAGAACCGGTTACAGAGGTAAAGGATCTGTAATCCAGGCTTTAATACTTACAGTGTGAGATATCAAGAAAACTATCTTGTTCCAGTATATCATTTAATTTAATGCATATGATGTGTTTGTGGCACAGTGTTCTGTTCATAGTTGATTGGATCCAGTTTGTATGCTCATCAACAAAAATATTATTTACATAATTTACTTAAATTATTCATGATGTATCTCTATTAAGTTATAACTGTATTTTTGACCAGTGTTAATGAGAAAGAAACAGAGGAAGCTAAAAGCTTTCCTGCTGTTATCATCAGCTGGCAGACATCTAACAGAAGTACTCATTTCATTTTTAAATCATTTATGATTTAAAATAAATTAACTTTAGAAGACCTTCCTCACAGAAAATACAGGGAAAACCCCCAAAATTCTAATACTGGGATTAGGATACTCTCTTTTGCTTCCTCGCTCATGTATGGTTAGAAAATTGTGACTTTTCAGTAGCAGCTGGGTCCAGCTGGGGCAGAGCAAAGGACTGACAGAAGACATAGAGGAGAAAAAAATAGATGGTATGGAAGAAAAAACAAATTTCTAATAAAACTCTGTGTGACAGCTGCTCAGAAGCTATCAAAGTAGTCATAATTTTTGAAGAAGAAATATGACAATTAGATGAAATGCAGGCAAGTTCCATGGAAGTTTGAAGTGTGTGCCCATACATAAGATGTCTTCATGGACATGGGCCTTCACCGATTGCATTGGTTAAAGAAGTAATTGGGTTCTGCTATCAGGGAATATTTACTAAGTTAACAAAGCTATTATTAAAGCCTAATTAAACTATTTTCCTCTATATTCTCTCTCTTTCTATATATACAGAAAGTTGCGTACTATATAGCGAGACTGGCAATTAAGCCATATTTATATAGTGACTTCATATTATTAGTCTGTTTAAAATTACCAGGATGATACCCAGATTTTTTTTCAGTGAAAATATATGTATATTCATATGTTCTTATAGATATATATGTATGCACATTTACTGCCTATAAGAGTGCAGGCATGACTGTTTTCTATTCTGATTATGTTGTGCAAAACTGTTCTTACAAGCTATTCACAATGTTTACAGCTTTTAGATAAAGAGTAACAGCTATTTAATATATATTACATATATTCTTATACTTTTGATTCTTTCTTATTCTTAATAAAAATTCAAGCATACAAGTCATGATTTTGTGAAGAAAATAAATACCAAACCATGAACTTCATGTAAAGTGCAGTTTGTTTGCTCATTGCTTTGATTGCTTCTGATATATATCTTTAATAACCTGATTTTCAACAAAGAGAGGATAAAAATTATTTTTCACAAAGCTTGTGTTAGTATGCTTTTCTCTATGAATAACAACCTAGAGAGTACAGGACAGTAAGAATCACTCAATTCATTTTTCCTGATCTTCCCAGGCCCTCTCATCCGTTAACCTTCCAAGAATTGTACTCGTTTATCTTGTTCAGGCATGCATTTAAACCTTCCTTGTGAATACTTAGTTTCTTCTTCAAGAAGTGAGTGAGATTTTAGAGTCATAGTTTGAATTAATTTGCCCTTTAGGACATTTCTTATTTTGACTATTGGGTCACTACTGCATTAAACTTTTTTAAGTCTTCCAGCTAGCTGATACTATGATTTACTGTTGTCTACTGTCATTTCTTATTCACACCCATTTATTGTCTTGTTTCATTTAGCTATTATTATTATTGTTGTTGTTATTGTTATTATTATCATTGTTATTATTATTCTTTTTTTGCATGCATTTAAACTTCAAAAGTTTCTGCTCATGTTAGGCAGAATCCCACTGCTTACTGCTGAATTTTTCTTCACTGATGTGAATGTTTACTACCACAGCATAGTTTGTTCTTTCATTACCTAGTTTGATTCTGCCCTGTGATTTGACATGTGCTTCCAATTGCTGACCATGGGTACCAGTAGACCAGCTGGGTGGATGACTTTGTTGATTCTACATAACTGAGAGTATGAGATTTTTCACATTCTGCTCCCTCTAGGTGGGAATCAACAGTTGGTTTGGAAAGCGAAGGAAATATCTAGGAATAAAATTTTACTTGACAGCTGTTCAAAAGCTATCAAGGAATCATACACCACAGGATGAAGAAACATTCTCTGAAGCAGAAACATGACAACTAGATGAAATGCAGCTATGCTACATGGAGTTTCCATATAAGTTTGTCTTCACTGCCAAAAAAATTTAGTTACAGAATGACACTAGGGTCTAATCCGACAAAGGGAGACTGTCTGGCTGTACAAATGCATGATGTGATATGGAATCCAAGCCACTTAAAAACTACCCCCATAGTTCTTCAATATATTGCAGACATTTCATTTTACATTTGTTTAAAATGTAAGCTAAACCTCTTATCTTTTCAAAAGGAATTCTATAGCAGTTATGTACTGTGTTGCAGCCTCAAGAGGATGTAATATCAAGAGCAAATATACTTTATCTTATAGATCTTGAGACCATACACAGATACTAGTTTAAAGTATGACATACATATTCTTGTAGAGTTCATGACCTTCCTCTCCCACTTTCTCTGTTCCTTCATACTTGAAAGTCATCCCTGATCAAAGTATTTATATACAGTGTCCAACTCTACAAAATCTCTGCATATACCAACCTTCCTTGCTGGACAGCAATTCCTGTGACCAGTTAGGATCCAATTACTAAGAGATGCCTCTGTCTGAATTAAGGTGCGGGTGAGACCATATGCCAAAGTCAATAGCACAGATCTTATTTAACAGTAAATGTGAGGTAGAGAGAGAGAGAGAGATGGGAGGGGTGTGGGGGGAGAGGGAGAGAAAGAGAGCGAGAGAGAGAGAGATCAAGTGAAGGTATCACCACCATATGGAATCCTGTGGCAGGACACTGGCCCTTCTTCACCCTGGTCTGCTCAGTGGTGGGAATCGTAAAGTGCTCTTTTGAAGGTACCACTTTTATATAGTCCAAGTGCCAGGTATCCAGAGGTGTACATGCTGTTCCCAGAACTTGGGATGACGTGTGTAAGCAGCAGCTTCCTTTTCTCATAGTTTAGGTGAGACACAAATTCCCACAGCCATGGTGGGAATTTTTGTCCAGGTAAGTTATCCAGCTCTGCCTCACCAAGCCTGGCATCTTCCTGTTGTTGCTGTCTGTGTTTTTACTGCAGTCTGCATAGGAATTTTGTCTGGTGTGCTAATTCCAAACCCTCAGCTCCATTTAGGTCTGGTATTAACACCTTCCTCTCTGCCATCTGTGCTTAAATTCCTGTTGTGGTGGCTTATCTTGTGCGAACTTCCTTCTCTGACAGCTTTTGAGACAGTTCATTGTGCTTCTCTAAGTCCTTACACCACTGTGGTTGTTTTTAGCTAGCCATGGTAACTTTTATCCTTTATCATGAAGATGGTGATAGAGACCCAGCATGGAGAAATGCACCTCTCATAACTGGTTTTCATAATACTTCACAAAACTTCAAAACTTCTTTTCAGCTCTAAGGACATGATCCAGAATTCAGTAAAAATAGTCCCAGATTAGGCATTCCAGTTATTCTGGTGTCTGTGGACTTGACAAGCTTTGATTTCTTTCTCTAATAATGAGAAGAAATCTTATCTTGAGTGTTGTTCTGTTGAATTAATTTAAACTTTCAGATTTAAAAATGGTGTGCGGTCTCCAATGAAATAATGAAAAATGTGTTAGACACAATACAGTTAAGAGTTGGCAAAGTAACTCCACATGACTCAAAATGTTCCTTTTTTAAATTTGATTCAGGATGTTTACAGCTACACATTTTGAAGTAAAACCTGTATCAGTATATTTAATATCAGCTATACTACACTACACACAGTTCAGATATAACATATAGTATGCATGTTCATACACAGCAGTGATGAAAGTAATGCTTTGATAAATTAAGATGTATTACACACAGAGGACACAATTTTTGATCTCTTGCACATTAATTAAAATTGCTATAAATCCACATTTTATTCTTTTGCTTAATTCTTATACTAAAACTGTGTGTATTTCTGATTTTTGCTTATGCCTACATGTCTAAAACATACGGAGCAATTCTACAGCTTCTGCAGCCTTCTCTTGTTGAAGGAGAGAATCTGAAGTTTTCCATGACAGTCTAGTGATATATTTAAAAATTGCAGTTGATTTGTAACATAAATGTATAAGTGAGCCTTCTCACTTCAGAATCACTTTATTCCTTGAAGGATTCCTGAGAGATTGCTCAGTCTCAGAAGTAAGAACTTGACAGAACTGTACCTTGCTGACAGAACCAAATAGAAGATAGCAGTAAGATAAACAGCATTTTAAAAACAGCTGGCTGAAATTTAAACTATCAATTTGTTGCATTTCAAAATTTGTGATCACAACAATCACACCTGAAAACAGGATTTTATAAAAAGCTCTACAGAAATCAGCTTAGAAAAAAAGGCTATCACATTATCTTTTCTAGTGAATTTAATTACAAGAATGAAACTGCTGTGTATTGATTTTTAATATCATAAGCCTTAAATAGTTCAAAAAGTATTTTGTGAAATTGTTGATTATTTTTTAGTATTAATTTCTTGCAGAGATAATTACATGTTTTGCCACTAGAAAAATCTTTCTTTTGATGGTTGAGATAAATACAGGTATTAAATAATATAACAGAAGGTTATAACAGCAAAGGTATGCTGTTATTTATCCTGTTGTTTTTAACGGAAACCAGGAAACAATGAGGATTTTGGAGTGGAAGTCCAAAAAAAGAATTAATGTGCTGGAGCATGTCTAGAAAAGGACAATGGAGCAGGTGAAGGGTCTAGAGCACAAATCTGATGAGTAGCAGCTGAAGGAGCTGGAGTTATTTATTCTGGAGAAAAGGAGGCTCAGGGGAGACCTTATCTCTCTCTGCAACTATCTGAAAGGAGATTGCAGCTAGGTAGAGGTCTGTCCTTTCTCCCGAGTAACTTTCCCAAAAGGCTGAACAGCACAGGGCCGATTTAAGTTTGTTTAGAATAGATGGAGAAGGGAAAAAGGTCTCAATTTCTTGTAATTTCTGTGTTCAGATTTTTGTCCTACCACTATTTCAAAAATTACTGCACATGTACAAGTACACAAAGTTATACTTTATTATATATTATATATATAATA
>VXAD01001114.1:466766-514266 GCA_013399195.1 Dicrurus megarhynchus
TTTTGCATTTTGCATTATTTTTACTGTAACTGAAGTTTTTAATGTAGCTTCTGAAAGTTAGTATGTCTGGTCTCCATTATAACTGGAGAGTGATTGATTAGCAACAGGCAAGGGAAAATAAAATAGAGATTAATTATTTAAATGACTGTCTGAATTTTGTTAAACTCCATTCCACATTTCTGGTGGAATAGTATAAACTGATTCTTAACAGCTGAGGTTGGGGGGTAAAATGGGTTTCACAAACTGCATGAAGAGGGAGGTTTTTTTCCACAAAACCCAGTAGCTCAAATTTCATGTCAGAACAAGTAACACAGAAGATGGAAAGCACATGTTTCTAAAAACCACAGTAAAGTTTCTGCCCAGGAGTAGCTGAAGGGAATGGTTGGAGATGTTTTGTACTATGCTATTGATATTTATAATATCAATTACATATTAACAAACATAATTAACTTTTGTATCATGTTTTGAAGACGTAAAACTCAACACCAGGTATTATGATTGCTTTGCTAAAAATGTTCTTTGGTGAAATTTGTTTTATATCACCTTCCTTTATTACTAAGATGATAACTCACCAGACTAGAACTTAGACAAGACCACTGGATTCTGACCTCTGCTAGAACTGAAATGTAGGCAACCTTTTAAAAGCAACCAAAGTGAAACTGCCCCATAGCATGTTTAGAAGAAACCCACATCCTTGTCTATCTTACAATGCCTTTCATTGTTATGCATGTGCTACATTCACAACTTTAAAAGTAGCATTAGCAGGATGAACTAGATTCACAGGCTAGTCTAAAAGTGTTGTCTAGTCAATAATAATGCAAGCTAACAGTAAATAATGCAAATTGTACAGTATATAATAACACTAATGTCATTTGAAATCTCTTGCTAGTTTCCTTTTCACAAACTAGGGTTTTTGTTGACAAAATAAAACGAGAAAGTTATACATGTAACACAAGTTACATTTAATTTCTTGATCATAATTGATCAAGAAATAAAAAAGAAACCTCTAATTGTCTAAGGTCTGGTTCTAATGCACTTATTCATGATGAACAGTTCCTTAATTTGTAAATAAACTCAGTAAGAGACTTAGGTCCCCATTTAATTTTAAAATCAATATCAATGTACATTTTAAAAGCAATTAGGTAGCAGCAGTTCATGAGGTAGGGGAAAATAGGTAAGGGAAAATAAAGTAGACAGTAATTCTTTAAATGAGTATCTGGATTTTTTTAAACTCCAATATTCACTCATCATAAGAATTTCTTCCTGATGCAGAGGAAAAGAAACCTGCTGCTCCTTTGCTGTCTTAGAGAAGTAGAAATCCAGGGAAACTGGGTAATTAAACATAAGAAAAAAAAAGGATAAGAAGAAAAGAGAAAAAGAGAAAGAGAAGATAAGAAAAAGATAAGAATGAAAAAGAAGTCAGTTTTAAGTAATGTCATTAATTTATTACCTGTACAAATGAAAAAAACAATTATTAATGTATTTGTATAACATATGAACTACCAATTTGAGTATGGGAATAAGACTAACAAGTCTGAACTATAGCCCTCTGTACAGGCCCGATTTACATCTCCAGATTAAGCTGGCCTCTTTGGTGAAATTAATTTTCTTTGTAGAAAGTCTAAACACTTGAGCCGAATGTGAACAGGCTATGTAGGCATTTAGGTATATAAACTTCTCTAATTCTCTACTTACTTGCAGCTCCAGTTTGTAAGTGAAATAGTGGTGTGTTACAGCCGCTATGTTCCTGAACTCCTTCCATTTTACTCTTAACTTCTTGTCTGTGCAAGATTATCAGCATTATCTTTCTTGTACCTAACTGGAGTACTTACACATCTCAAAACTACTACATCACTTTTCTCATGTAGTGTACATGTAAACCCCAACATATATAGGAGTTCTCTTTTTTATTTTTTCTCCACTTGTAAAGCAGGTCTGACAGCTGTCTAAAATTACCCACACATCAGTAATGTAAGCAGATAACACAGGATCCAAAGGATCTAAAAATAAAATAAATTAGCTTGCCTTTTTTCCTGTCTTTATAGTTTAAGGATTTCAACCTTTATTACTACTTCCTCAGTTTGACTACTCTATCTTTGAAATAACACTAGCCCTACTATTACCTTCCTATGCCTTCACTCTTTATCACAAACTATCCTCCTCTTACCTTCTATTATTTGCCTTCAAAACCATGAAAGTTAGGCTGTCAGGGCTCTAAGTTCAGCTACTGTCTTTATCACCTCCTTAGTCCCTTCCCAGGAGTGTGTGCTGGGCTCAAGGTCATCTTGATGAGACTTATGAATGCAACCTGGGATCAGACTGTGGTGGATACAGCTGTGTGAGAACACTGTGATAAAACTCATCTAGAGTCTCCTTACCTCCCTTGGGACGTGCATTTAACTTAGACTGTTACCCTTATTCTTTCTGTGAGCTGTGGTCTGTGCGTCCCTGTGCCTGTCCATGACCTTGCTGATTTAGT
Source organism: Dicrurus megarhynchus (assembly GCA_013399195.1). Lineage (NCBI taxonomy): Eukaryota > Metazoa > Chordata > Aves > Passeriformes > Dicruridae > Dicrurus > Dicrurus megarhynchus. Next base: position 469,246 of record VXAD01001114.1, read on the forward strand.
AATTTTGGCTAGCAGATGTGACTCACAGCTTGATCTTAGACCTGCCTTGCCGCTGCGGACTTGCCTGACTAGCTACTGTGTCTGATACAGGTTCCTGTCTCCGGACATGTTATCTTTGCTCAAACGCTGTGGGATTGTATGCATTGGTGGAGAGGACACTGCTCCTGCCTGACTCATTGAGACCCTTGGCTCCCAGTTGGCCTTCTTTTGACAAGAAGTCTGTCCTTGCTGCACCTTGACACTACCATGCCTGTATTTCTGCTGCATGATGCCTTAATTCTCCACTCTGCTGTTGCAGATTTCAACAGCACCTTGTTTCTTCACTCCTGCTACCATTTTGTCATTATCTTGTTGCCATCTTTTTCTCTTTATCTAGCGCTTTCCGACCAGGTTAATGCAGCCCTATTTTTCATTGCTCAGTTTGAGATTTACCTGTGACAAGAATGACATAAACGTTTCACTTCTTTTAGCTGTAGAGCAGGACTCGCACAACTGCTTCTAAATATGAAAATTTGTTTAAAGACAGAAAATAAAATGTGTTGGTGCACAATTTTATTAATTTTAACTTCTTAATGTGAGTTTTTAGTGACCTACATGAAACTGACCGTGGGGAGATTCTTGACAAGATTAACAGAACAATATATGATATCTTCTAAGAAGCAAGCTATAGTAATCAGGATTTACACTACCAGGAATAGATCTGGAAATTACTAGCTAGCAGAAAATGCTTACAGAAATGCTTACAGAAAGCTTGGGAAGCTTTATGGAAGATTACTTCGCTATGTAATTAATTTCCAGAAATGCTTCTAGTGTAAAGAAAAAGTAGAGAACTAGAAATCAGCCACAATGGATAGTTGCAAGGGTGTTCTCTTCTTTTGTTCTTTTTAAGGATATTTGTTACAAAATTTTGAAGAATCAAGCATTTTTACGGAAAGTAGCAGAATGAAAGGAAGAACTTTGTAAAAGAGAGAACAGATATTTCTATAGCTAGTAAGAATTTTAAGGTAGTATATAACTAGATACTGCCAAGTATCCTAAGAAGATACTTAGCTACGTATTTGCTCAAATCCTTAGTGTTTTCTGCATACATCCAAAAATAAAGCACTGCAGTCATGAATGCAGACACCCCAAAGTCAATATCTTAATTAAATGTCTAAACTGCATGGGAGAAATTGGCTGCCTCAGAACTGTTTACAGTGCTGGGAACCAGCACAGGTAAAGGTGTACATCTTGTCTCTATAATACTGATTTAGTGTAATGTGATTTTTGGTGAGACTGTGATTCAAACTGAAGAAAACTCTCTAAGTGGGCACTCAAGGACTGTTTTGTATCACTTTGCTAAGTTATCTTTAAACTTTTTTTTTAATAAAGATAAATTTTAAGCAATGAATTAGTAGATAGAAGATTTATCTGTGATGTAGAAGATCTACTGATGATGCTACCTTCTGGTGGGACTGAAAAACCACAGTTCAGTCTCATTTTACTGAAAGTCTTTTTCATCTTTAAGTTACGTATTATGGAAAGGATATAGATCTGGACTGAACTTGTTGCGCTTTGAATAAAAGGCTGAAAACTAATTTGGTCAGAGAAGGAGAGCAAGGCTGAACATGACAGTGTCTAGTAGCTACAGTAATCCTCTAAAAGATAGGGACAAGAATGTCCAATATTTGTTCCACAGCCTGATTACAAATTTCGTGTGAATAAGGCTTTGTGAAAAATACATGTCCAGTTTTTGGCATGGGGAGACAGTCCATTATGCAATCCAGTCCTCCCTATAGCCACTTGGATACAGAGTGACAGAGTCAATACATCCAGCTTTAGTCATGAACTTCTGCTGAATTGTGGAGCCTATAAAAAGTATGGACCCACGGATATCACAGGCTGAAAAAAACCAGCAAATATTTTTTAGAATTCAACAATAAAACTGCCTGATCATGGTCAGGCATCCACATCTCTAAAGCAACATACCATTTTCTCAGCTGTGTCAACGTGATACTAAAGCCACACTGAAAATCAACTCAAGGAACTGATCGTATTTCTATATATAAATGTGCAACAGACTCTGTAGAAACAAGTGACTAATCCTTTTACGAGGTAGGTGAATGGGACACTATGAGGTTGTTTTGCTGTTGCAGCCCCATGTGTCATTATGTCATGGCTTGAAATGCTGTAGGTACAAACACAAGTAAAATTTCAGATTCCTGGAGAATTTTAACAGTGAATGATAAGAGGATTGCAGAAATTAGGTCATTTCACATTTCAGAAAGGGCAATTTTGAAGACCTGAGTCTTGATTTTAGAATCTGTATTTTAATATAGCTCATTGGAAATTCAATTTAATTTGAAAGAAAGCCCTGAACAACACAGATACCTGATATACCAAGCTTAGCTTGTTTCAGGGGGTTCCTTCAATGTGAAGTACTACTTCCAAAGTTAGAGAACTGGCAAAATTTGTCCTGGTTTCAACTGGGATAGAGTTAATTTCTTCTCAATGGCTGTTACAGTGCTGTGCTTTGGATTTGGAATGAGAAGGGTGTTGATAACACACTGGTGTATTGGGTTTTTGCTAAGTCGTGTTATCTTTTTTTTATTTTGCTTCATGCTCTGCCAGTGAGGACGTACACAAAGGAAACTGGGACGGACTATAACTGAGACAGGTGACCCAAACTGGCCAAAGGGTTATTCCACAGCACAGAAAGTCATGCCTAATATATAAACTGGGGAGAGTTATCTGGAAGCATATCTGATCTGGGTTTGGAAAGGGGCACCTGGCACGGGTCAGTGGTCAGTGAGCAACTGCATTGTGCATCACTTGTTTTATCCTTTTTATTATCATTATTTTTACCATTTACCATTATTACTATATTTTACTTTATTTTCAATTATTAAACTGTTCTTAGCTCTTATACAAGTTTTACTTCGATTTTTCTCCCAATTCCCCTTGGGTGGGGGGAAAGAAAGGGGAGGCTGACCAAGCAGCTGCACGGTGCTTAATTTTCAGCTGGGCTTAAAACCATGACAGGATTATATTTAGAATCCTTTGTTAGATTCAGTAACAACAAATCTCATTAACAGGTCTTGGAGTTTGTTAATTTCTATAGGTTCCAAAAATAGAAAATTAATTTTTTTTATATAAACTCCCAATTTTTATTCTCTTCTTTTCTCATTTATCGTATCAAATTTTTTCAGAAAGTTTTCCAACATGTCATGAAAAGATACTCAGAGACACTCATCTTTATGTTTTCTAATGGAATCCATTGACATTGAAATTGTAAGTTGAATGAAACAGTTATGATTGATTGTACCTGATCATAATTTTCAAAATATAGTTAGCTATTTAACAAATAGAAGATGCAGGCAGCACATTGCTCTTCATTCAAAATGCTAGAAAAAGTATGCAAAAATTAATCTTAAGCAAGTTCAGTATATTACTGATCCGATTACACTACTTGTATTATGATCTGAGAGGTTCTGATTATACTATGAACTTCTCTGAGATGGTGTATCTATTACTTTGTTCAGTTTAGTGTTGTAAATAAAAACATTTTCTTTCAAGTGTGAAATTGCTTGAATTCCGATTCAATGATTTCCCATTGAAAACACAAATAGGAAATGTGATCTGTTAAGCCATTTATGACATTGCATGTTCACTGTCACTTTTTTGTCCAGCTCAACAAATCCTGGTTAAATTCCTTACATGTATTAAACCAATTTGAAAGATCAATGTGACTGACAAAAGTATAATTTTCTATTTCATAACTGGCTGATATTAGCAAATATGAAAAATATGAAAATATGTTAGGGCAATTCCATTACTAATACATTGAATACCAATGCAGAATGCTTCAGAACCTCTAATTTCTGTTCACTTAGCCGATGGTTAATGTGTTGACACTGATTATTTTTGATGCTTTTCCTATTTGATTTTTGTTGAATTTGCTCAATGGAAAAAAGCACTAAGCAGAAGACATGTAATTAGATATGATCATCTCTCAGACAACCCTGAAATTATGCAGAATCTGCTGCTTCAGCTGGGTCCCAATAAATCTATGGGGCCTGATGGGATTCATCCAAGAATCCTCAAAGAGCTGGTTGATGTCATGTCAAAACACTTCTCAATGATTTTTGAGCAGTCTTGGAAATCTGGAGAGGTGTCATCTGACTGGAAGCTGGTGAACATTGTCTTGCTTTTCAAGAAGGGCGAGAAGGAGGACCTCAGAAGCTACAGGTCTGTCACTCTCTTTTCAGTGCCTGGTAAAGTCATGGAGAAGGTTATTCTGGGAGATACTGAAAAACACCTGAAAGACAACGCAGTCACTGGTGACAGCCAGCACAGCTTCATTAGATGAAAGTCCTGCTTATCAAACTTGTTTCCTTTTATGACAAGGTAACCCAAGTAGTTGATCAAAGGAAGCCACTTGATGTAATCTTTTTGGATTTCATCAAAGCTTTCAATATTGTCTCTCTTAGTATCCTTCTGGACGAAATGTCCAGCACTCAGCTGGATAAGCACATCGTGTGATTGGTGAGCAACTGGCTCACATGATGCCTTTTCCTGGTCTTAAAATCAAGAGTCAAACACAGTTAGAAGGGAAAAAGGGATTTTACTTTGGTATTTATTTTAAGGATCCTTAGGTGCACCACATCCAGATCGAATGCAACTCAATAAACCGCAATACTCTCCCCCAAAAGATCTGGTATAACATAGGTTTTGCTAATTAGCATATCTATCATAAATTCCCCAATGACAGGCTACAATGAGCCCACCTCCCCGAGGAACCTTCCCCTGGATGGTTCTATCTTAGTTTACAAAATGTGTTCTGGAGAGAACCTTGGGGTCTGGGGCACACTGATCCCTAACTACGAAACCTCTAAAATGTTTAGTCTCCCAGCTTAACAAACAAGTCCAAGAATGTAGGCAAAAAGCACTAAGAGATACAGAAGTTGCAAAAAGGTGTAAAAGGGGTTTAAAAGAAAAGGCAAAAAATCATCATGGCATCACACAGGTCAGGTGAAAAAGGTTATAGTGACTGGGGTGACATCAGACTGGTGACCTCGTCACCCACGTGGTCACTAGTGGGGTTCCACAGGGCTCCATCCTCAGCCCAGTTCTCTCCCATATCTTCATAAATTACTTACACGCAGAACTGGAAGGGATACTGAGCAAGTTCACAGATGATACAAAACTGGGAGGAGCTGTTGACTCCCTTGAAGGCACAGAGGCCCTGCAGAGAGATGGCAAAATATTAGAGGATGGGGCAATCACCAACCATACGAAGTTCAACAAGGCGACATGCCGGATTCTGAACTTGGATCACAACAACCCTGCGCAGAGCTACAGACTGGGGGAAGAGTGGCTGGAAATCCTCCCAGCAGAAAGGGATCTAGCGGTGCTGGTCTACAGCAGCTGAACACGAGCCAAAGTGTGGCCAGGTGGCCAAGGAGGCCAATGGCATCCTGGCCTGTATCAGAAACAGTATGGCAGGCAACTTATTACTTGGTTTTAAATTTGCTTCCTACTCACGTCACTGGATGGCCCGTAGATTTTATAGACAACTGTAATATTTCCCCTCACTTACATCTTTGCCAGGCTGGGCTGAACAACTCTAGATCTGCACCATTTCTGACATTCTTAGATCCCATATTTAATTTGTCTTTTCCTTTTGCAGGGTGAGAACTGAACCACACAAAATATTGCATGAGTGAGTGCATTAAGGATTGATGCACTATATTGTTTATGTTTTCTGTTGTCCAGATCAAGAGAGTATTTTGATCTCAATGCCCCTTTTACAACAGCTGGGTTTTAAGACAATCAACAGGGGAATCTGATAAAACAGGTATCCTGGTGGCAGCACAAATAATTGAACTGATATTTGCCAATTTATTTCATGTATGCCATAAATTAGTTGGATAAAGTCCACAGTTGCTTTCTTTCAGTTATGTGTGGGTATATTAGATAGCTGGAACTCTTTTGCCAGTAACTATTATGAATAACAGCAGACTCAGCGACAAGGGACAGTACAGCTATTGAACTTCTAGGAGAAAATTATTCAATTTCTCTTGAACTTGTCTTCATTTTTGCGGTGGATAGGTCTCTATAATGAATATTTTTGTACATTTCATACTTTTATTCTTTATTTTTAGTTCTAATATGTGGTATATACATCACAATGTTCTGCATACAGTTAATACTTTTATAAAATTATGTATATGTATATGCATATAATATACGCTGTCATTATAACATTGTTATATGTATATATATAGATTTTCATATATGTATATCCATACATTTATACACTTTTAATAATAAAACAATCCATATCTGTAGTTTTTCAGATCTACAGAGGCTTTGTTTAATCAAGGGGTCTGTACTAAGCACCAGTTACTATGGAAACCTGAAAAGACTGGAACTCAAATAAATGTGTTGCCTAACAGTATGATGCTGAAGCTTAATATTCACAGTGACAAACCCAATATGTAGTGATCAAGAAAACCATCTAAATTAAAGAAAAAACAATCAGGAAAATATAATCTTCCTTTCCTCCTTTCTCTCCACCCCCAGCTCCCTCCAAAAATCAGAATGACTAAAGGTATAAGTGAAAAGCAGTCTAATAGGGAGGAATAATGTTGTACTCTCAGTAAAGAAAAGTTAATTGCTAACAATATCCCATAAGGTATTTGGCAATAAGTAGCTGTGAGAAACAAAATATTCAGCATGCAAAATGTGGATAGAGTTCTTGGAGAGGAGTTGCTGTGACAGTATAGTATGAAGGGAGAAAAACTTTGATGTCTATACGTTCACTAGCAGAGATATTAAAATAGCTTGTCTTTTAGTGCCAGATGTTCACTAATGGCACTTGACTCTATGGCTCTATTTCAGTTGACATTGAGTATGCAGCTGCTTGATGTCTACAGTGATTAGCTAAGGCTGAGGTTTAAAGGGGGCTATCTGCCTGAAACACCATCCAGATAGAAAAATAGTGATGGCATGTTGCAGTGAATGCACAAGACAATTTGAAGAAGGGACAAAGGCTCAGCTGACTGAAGGAACAGAATGATTTATTACCTGTGTGTGTCATGTAGGACTCTTTTATGCCTTTCACTACTTTGTGTATCTGAACACTCTGTTGCAGTGTGTGAAAAGGTGTGCTTTTGAAACAAAACAAAGTAAAACAAAACTTAAGTAACCCGATCTTTTGTTCCTTTATCTAGTATGATTCTGAAGTTCTGAGCTTTCTAAATATTTTATTTTTTATAGAATCATAGGATTGAATCATTAAGGTTGGAAAAGGCCTCTGATATCATCAAGTCCAACCTCTGACAAAACACCACCATGTCAATTAAACCATAGCAGTATCATATCTAGTCATTTCTCGAATAGTTTTATGGATGGTGACCCCACCACCACCCTGGACAGCCTGTTCCAAAGCTTAACCACCTTTTCAGTGAAGAAATTCTTCCTGATGTTTGACGTGAACCTCCTCTGGCACAGCTTGAGACTATGTTCTCTTGTCCTCTTGCCAGCTGCCAGGAAGAAGAGGCTGACCCCCACTTGGCTACAACCTCCTTTGCACCTTTCCTGTAGTTGCAGGACCAATAAGGTCTCCGCTGAGCCTCCTTTTCTCCAGACTAAACAATCCCAGCTGCCTCAGCTGTTGCTCATAAGACTTGTACTCCAGCCCATTTACCACCTCCGTTGCCCTTCTCTGGAGTCACTTCAGTATCTCAATGTCTTTCGTATAGTGAAGCACCCAGAACCAAATACAAACACGCAAGGTGTGACCTCACCACTGCTGAGTACAGAGGGATGATCACTTCCCTAGTCCTGCTGTTTTTCTACAGCAAGTACTAGAAAAACTATCTCTGTTTTTCTTGCTTCTTTAGAAAGAAATAATTTTGCCTACTTTATCCTATGTAGAACAAACTTGGGTTGAAAAGAAGAAAAAAAAGCTGGAAACAACTTTAATTTTTCTACCTCTAAATGAAAATTTTGTGGATTCTTCTTTCCTAAGCTGTAAATGTCAGAAACACCCTAGCAAGATTTGAGAGGAATATGTAGCACGTATAAAAAGTTTCCAAACCCACATGAGTTTGGCAATTACTTCTGTGCTGGTTGCAAGTAAACCAGTGGGAGAAATTAAACCCACACAAACACTTTGAGAGAGATTTCAGGTCAGAGTTACAATTTAATAGAAATATTACAATAAATGCAATGACACAGAAAAACTGGCTTAAGCCCACAAAGTCAGAGTACAGCCTGGCCACTGTTGCTCACCGTGGTGGTCACAGACCAATTAAGCGGTTGTTGCAGTGTCGAAGTGACGGTTGCAGTCGTGTCTAAAACAGTGTCCTGTGGAGGGTCTGGTGCTCCTCTGGATCAGTCCAGTGGTGCTGGTGTCCCAAATCCCCAAACTCTGGGATCATACATGCTCAGGTTCATGTGGTACCTCCCCCAGGGTGGGGAGTTTCGCAATGGAATGATGTAGTCCTATGAGTCATAGGGTATTTTTGGAGTCCTTGATGGTCATTGTAGCTGCCTATTCATTCAGTTCATGATGGCCCATTAGCAGAGATGACCCCTCATGGTGAAGATAAAGAAACACTAGTGGGGTTTAACTCTTCTCATTTAACAGCCAGCTTGTAGCCTGAGGGATTGGGTGTGCACTGGGCAGCTACTGGGAATTAATGGTTTATCATTACATGGGGAGTAGAATAGCTGTCACATAGTGCTAAACTTCTGTAACCACGACAACTTCATAAAGAGATTTAACCTTTAGGATACCAGGTACAAGTTGCTATTTCAGAATTGTTCTATTTATAACTTGATGTAGATCTTTAGCATTCTTTGGCACTTTAATTGTTTGTTTTCTGTTGATACTCTTGTTGTTTCTTAGTGAGATATTCTTTTTGCCTTGGACTGATGGATTTCTGCCTGGGATATTGTTTTAATTATTTAGGATCAAAACATTAACTGATAATTGTTTTATTCTGATACCTAATCAGAAATTCTCTCTCTCTTTTTCTTCTCTATTTTATTATGACAAATCTTTCCTGTTGAGAATGCAAAAGCTTTTCCAAAGGTAAAAAAAACACATTCAGAAAAGCAAACAGGAAAATAAATTTTTATAGCTTATAATATTGATATTAACTAGTATTTTTTTTCTCATATAATGACAGAAAGGCCATGTTGGTTTTGTGGATAATAGTGAGGAATGTTAGAAAGAGGAAATCTACCCACTGATTTTAATATGGCATATTAAATCTATAAAGGTGACTCCTTAAAGACTGTCTTCTTTGACAGATGAGGGATATAATTCAGGAAAATTTCATTTCTCAACTGTGTATGAAATTAAATTTACATTCAAATTAATCTGCATGTGTACTGTATCCATTATCCATACAGCCTTCTTATAATTTTGACATGAGAAACAGTCCTACTTTGTAATTTATCATTGTTGGGACAAAATCTGCAGCTTTGTTTTCCTTCTGTTTTAAACTTGAAAGCTGAAGACATAATTCATTAGGTCATATTGCCCTATTTTGTACTTCCTTAATCTTTTAAATTACTATTTTCACCTAAACAAGCTAGTTTTTAAGATGGTAATATGCCAAAAAGTCACATCAGAAACTGATATATATACACTGTAAATACACATACAGTGTATTTAATATGTTTATTATTCTCTCTTATTGTGATAAAACCAGGATGTTTTACTGTATTTTGTAATCCACCTTCAATGACTCACCATCCCTTCACTATTAAACCTCCTATTGTCTTGTCTATTATAAGTAGCAAGCAGGAGGGAAAATACACGAGTTTGAAAAGAAAAAAAGGAAAGATACTCCTTATAAAACTGATCCATCAGCACCTCACATTTTCACTTATATGCCTGCTTTGTGACAACATAAGCTGAATTATTGAAAAAACAACAGCAAGATATGTTCCCATTGCTTTCAATTTATTAATTCAGCTAAATATGGCAGCTTTTTTGCATCTACATATTCTGACCCACTGTCTCTTATTCTTGTTTATAAAATATGCATGTATCATAGCAAGAAAAGACACTTCACCAACCCAAAAAATGTCAATAAAGTTGGAAAAGAAATATACAGAAGTATTAAGTAAGAAAACACAGTGTAAAAAGTGAGTCAGATCTGGTTCCCTGCATCAAGTCCAGCCAGGAACAGCAGGGGATGGGACCAGCATACACACACACACACCCACCCACCCACACACACACACACATGCACATGACCAAGGGATGAAGGCCAAGCTGAATTGGGGCTCCAGAGCCCATGGACAAGGGAAAGAGGGAGGCCCCAGAGAGGTTGGTAGAGGACACCACAGTTTATTAGTGCCCTCAATAGGCACTAGGGGAGGCACAAATAGACCCTTCTTGCTGTGGCTGTGCCCATGTACACAGACACCAGGATTGGTTAGACCACCAATGAAGGCATGGCTCTGGAAGCTTAAGACATTCAAGGAATGAGATAATTAAATTTTACTTCAAGAACAGTTCAGGAAGAGAAAAAACATCCATATAAAGATGAAACTGTTTTAGAAGGGACAGTGATTCCACAAGCAGGCAATTCTCCTTTCACTTCAAGTTGATGGATCTGGTTCTAATGCATCCAGCCAAAAAGAACATTTTTCTTTTCACATAGTTGAGGAAAAAAACAAAGGAATAAAAACTAACTATGAAGAGATTGATATGTTTCACATGTTAATACAAGGTATTCTCAACATTATTTTGTGTATATAATTATTTTTATTTTGAAGATAGGAATGCAGCAGTGCATAAAATTTAAGGCAAACTTTTCAAGCTTACATGATTGTTATTCACTGGGCCATTGAAGATCCCATGATCACTGACAGAACTAGGAGTGATGCCTGAGTTTTTTAAATTCCAGTGGAGTCCTCCAGTCAATGGTTCATAATCTGGGGTTCTTCCTGCAATACGTAAATAATCATGTAAGCTTCTTTGGCACTTCTGCTCATTCCCATTCATATTTTTCCTCTCCCACATGGACATAAAAACTTTTAAAAGCACAAAGTATTTTTATATATGTATATATCTTTATGTATATATAAATGAGCTTGAGAACATACGTTTAAAGTAGTTCCAATATTATCAGAAGACCAAGTTGAAATAAGCTTTTATTGCAGGCAATATTTAAGTACTATAGAGGTGGGTCTTGATGCACAATGAGAAGATAAATTTCCTGACTTTAATTTGACTAGTAGTATAAGCACAAAACATATAGGCACTTAGATTTAGGTATTATAATGCTCAGTATGAAAACTGGTCGTTATGTAGAACTGCAAAAATAGTAGGGATGACAAGCTAATTTAAATAGTTTTTTAAATTTAACAATGAACACAATTGTGGTGCTGAAAATAATGCAACAAGTGAGCATAGAATAAGCAGCATTGGCACCTAAATACTAAAATATTTGAGATGAGATCAAGCTCAAATGGCAAGGAAGGAATATAATAAGATTAAGTATAGTTGAGTTTTTTAATCTTTCTCTCTCAAGAATGTAAAAGGATAGTGAGGAAGAGATGTGTACAAAAATAGCTCAAAGGAAATATGACATGAGTATTTTCTTACTGAATGAAACATGACAGGATAATGAAGCTAGAATACCATCACCCTAGATTCACTGTCAGCTAGAGCTCAGTGTAACTTAGAAAATTTTACTTTGCTGTAACTGCAGGAAATAAGTTTGCCTGATCTTGCAAGAACACAGAAAGCTTTGCAGACACCATGGTAAAAAAATACCTCTTTTACTGTAAATATATGAAAACACAGATAGGGCCAAAATAAACTGAATTTTGCCTTCTTTATTATTCATGAGGGGATAGATTTAAAAAAATCCCAGTATTTACTATGTCATTTTTAATTTCACAACAGCTGGACATATTAGCATCCAACTGCCTTTAACCTTCTAAGATAATTGGAAGGTAATTTTTCAATTTTGATAATTTAATGTTGAATTTTCAAATTTATGGATTGCTTGCTAATACCACTGTGAACCAATTCACATATGGGCAGGCAATCATTTCTGAAAAGAGCACCAGCAAAAGAAGAGGACTAGAACTGACTTCTGATGGTGATACCATAAACACAGTCTTGCATCCCAGATTCCATGGTTCTTGGGCCATTGCTTGCTAAGTCTGTGTGCTGGGAATGACAGGCTTGTAAAAGTACTGCTGTATTTTTCATAGATCTGTCAAGGAAGACCAGCCCCTGTATTTGAGATCAGCCCCTGCCTCAGGGAACAAACTTACAAAAACTGCCATGGGATATCATTGTCCATGGCATCATTTATACCTCAGAACTGTAAGAGAAATTTCTTATTTTCATTTTCCTTCTGTGTATCAACACTTACAATGGTATCAGATACAATGGCACAGGTATTTCAGGCCTATATTTAATAAAACAAAACATTTTCTCTCATTATGTACCACAGTGGCAAGCCCACACAGACACAGAGTCAAAAAAAGGCTTAGCTGGTGTGTTAATTCTTGTAATGATTACACTGAATAACCACTCATGGTATGTAGCAGCAAATTCATGAAAATTCCTCTGACTTGCTGTAGAACTTAAGGTTCCAACAATGTACAGATGAGGGAATAGAGGATTAGGGAGGCAATACTGGTGGAGACAACTAGGAGAAATGTCAAAGTGCAAAAGGAGAGTCACAAGTAACACAGAGATGCAGGTACATGGAAAAGCCAATACTTCTACTACAGAGATGCTGGTTAGTTCAGGACTGAAAAGAAGAAAAATTACCTCCAAAATTATATTGACATTATATTCAACATTAATAAGCTACCCAGCCTGTGCTTTGCTCTTGATGGTGGAAATTTCTGTGGTAAAAACAGTTCATACACACTATGCCTTTGTTGATAAAATAAAATACTCAAGGGCCCTTCTCTTGCCTTGAGATGACGTGGCATAGCATGGCTTGTGTGCACACAGCTGAACACTCTCATTGTGCAGAACAGGGAGTCTGCATCCACATACACAGTAGGAGTTGGTCCCTGGCACATGTTTTGTCCTGTGCCCTGCCTGGAAAATTATGTGGCCCAATCGAAGAAAACCCCAAGTGCTAACAATTTCACAGTATGAATGGCCATAGGTCACCACTCAGATGTATGTCCTGTTCTGTTTCATTGAGTAGTACAGCCATAGCCATGAAAATGGAATATAGTTTAGGATTAGTTTTCAATAGGGATTTGATCTGGCAGAATCAAACATATTTAGGCATTATAATTGAACTAAAATGGATGCAAAATTCAAAAAAAACATGGCTCAATGAGCTGGTGAGACAATTTCTTTAAGAGGAATACTGTATTCATTTCTGGTAGTTGTCAAAAAGAATGCAATTTTCAGTTATCTTCAGTGCCTGCTGGCAGATATTGTATTAATTTATAGTAATGTGTTTTTGTCTATTTTGTAAATAGAACATGCAACTGTCATGATGTTCAGGCAAATTCCAAGTTTTCTCTCTGACCAAAGAGAGCTATGGCTCACTCTGCAGTAATAAATGAGTTTTCCAACAATTTTTTAAACTAATTTTTTTCCTGTACTTGGCATTCGTGGGGCAAACTCTTGAGTGTTCTGTTCAGTTTTATATGCCTCACTTAAAAAAGAATATTGAGGTGCTGGAGTGTGTCCAGAGAAGGGCAACAAAGCTCATGAAGTGTCTAGAAAACATTTCTTGCAAGGAATGGCTGAGGCAGCTGAGGTTGTTTAGCCTGGAGAAAAGGAGGTTTGGTGTGGAGCTCATTGCTGTCTACAATCACCTGAAGGGATGCTGTAGTGAGGTGGGGGTTGATCTTTTCTACCGTGCCTGCAATGAAAGGACCAGAGGAAATGGCCTTAAAATGGGCTGGGAGAGATTCAGATTAGATATTAGATTAAAAAATTTCACTGTTAGGGTGTTCAGGCATTGGAATAGGTTGTCCAGGGTGGTGGTGTATTCACCATCCCTGGAGGTGTTTAGGAGGCATCTAGATCTGGCACCGGGGGATGGTGTAGTGGTTTTGGGGTTACAGTGGTGGGGCTGATGGTTGGACTCATGGTCTTAAAGGTCTCTTCCAACCTTGATGATTCTATGGTTTCAGTACAATATTCTGTGATTCCAGCCCAACTTAGCAAATCAGTTTTCTAGGCATTATAAATGTCTAGGGCAAGATTTTGCTTGTTCATTTTCTCTTTCAGGCCCTTCACATGACTGTTAATACTCAGATGAGGCTCATCCGTCAACAGACATACTCCTGAATTAGCACCACGTGGAGTCTGCAATCACTCAGTGCAGCAGAAAACCTCTGATTTTTTTGCTTCATTTCTAAAAGGCATCATCTGTAGAAAATCTGACCAATTCCATGTATTCCAGTGACGGCAATTAAGCAATTCACCGTCAAGGTTTGGCTTCTTTGGAACCGAATTCAGTGGGACAATACTAAGCTCCCAAATTTTCTTGAAAGATTTTTGTGGCATATGGAACATAAATTTGTTATATTTGGCTGTTCACTGCTTAGCAGCTGCAGCTGTTTGCTATGGTGTTCATTACTGTCAGTTCTGATTTCTCTTTTCATGTTCATCACATTGTCTATGAGTGCCTACCAAATTTGGCCTAGAAGAGAACATATTAGTATTCCTGTAGTCTAAGATATTCAGGTGATGAATACTAAAATACTAATTCTGTACCTCTGACAAGCCTTTTCCAGTGTGACCCTCCAGACTACAAGATTGAAAGCATAGCATGATTTAGAACAGTACACTTTTGTATACAAGTATTGTGCAAATGATGAAGAGCATGGACAGTAACCATGCCTTAGGTGATGCAGTATCTTCTTTCACATTGTTACTGCTTGTTGTAAATATCAGTAATGGACTATTTGCTGTTTCCATCTACTATTGCACTGCATCGTTTTTATAAATGAGAGAAAATCTAATAACTCCAGGTCATAAAATCTGTCTTGGATCTGAAACACTAAAGCAGCTTCAGTAAGCACCACACTATAATAATATACAGGCAGGATGCAGGCTTTTTATATGATAGTAGTGTGCTAAAGGAAAAGCATTCACAATAGTGTGTCCCTGGAGGAGTCATTATCAGGTATCAAAAAATAACAGTAACAATAGCAAAACTACACTTTCTGCTCTTTAAAACTTCTTGAAAAATGAAGTAAATGTTTAAAGTGAAAGATTCCTTTGCAGGCATGAAAGGTAAGAGCATAACTTGACAAGTAATTTTTCTTCAAAGGTTATGAAGACATGCAGTGTTTGTCCATATCCAAGGAAAGTTAGTGAGTAGACATAGGTTCAGGTGAGAGTCATGGTATAAGTTGATGAGAACACTCAAAAATTGTCCAAATAATTTATATTTTCCTGACAGTTGAGCACTGCTATCCACTCTAAACAGCTCAAGAGGATGTAAAAAATGACACTAAAGCTCTTTAACTTGTTGATCATGTTGAAAACAAATAAGAATTGTGACAGTGGCTGTGCACCTATTATGGGAGGAGTAGGAGTGGTTTCCAGGGGCAAATATGAGAAGATGGGCCAGTATATAACATCAATGATTTCAAAACTTAGCATTTCATTGCAAATATGAGCAGACATATTTTAAATAATAACTCCAAATTCCAGTTAAGGAGGACTTGCTATGATGATGCATATGAAAAAAAATGCTGTGTGACATGATCTAAAATAAATTCTGAATGTTAACAGGTGGGAATTTGATTGTGTCTGCAGAACATTTTAAAATGGAACATCTTACTCTAGAAGTTATAAGAATATTGATATGACCAACACATATCTGAAAAAAAGTACATTTTGAATGTACCTTGCCACCAAAAGTGGCCGATAGAAGGCACTTATTGATGTTAAGTATTTCACATACTAGCAGTATGCAGAAGATCTGTTTCACTCATCTTGTTTCACTGTATCTTATGTGATTTTTTTACTGCCCACTAAACCTTCAGTCAAGATACTACATAGTTACTCGAAAGAGTCAAGATGTCTCTTTGACTCTTTTGGATCTTGATTCATACTAACTGATGGGAGGAAAGGGTTAAAAATAGACGATTTGGAGAGGAGTATGACAGTTTCACTCAAAGTGACCTTGTAGCTGGGAAGGCTAAGAATAGCGATGTGGGCAACCTCACATATTTACTGCTGATTATGCTCTGTCTTTCTTGAGAAGTGGAATTTCTGTAGAAGATAACAGTACGCTGTCAAAGACTTAAAAGGCATTCTTCGCGCTGGGAGAAAGAGAGATAAGAAGCTCGGAGGTTACAGAAAGCACAGCATTGTGAAATACTGCGCACGCGCCAGGCCCTTTGAGATGTGAGACCGGGAACTGCCCACGCACTTTTTGCCTCTGCTGAGATGGAATAAGCTGAGCAATGTGTTCCCACTTGTCTTCAAAATCCTCCAGACAGGGAGGTGATGGAATAATTTTGTTCTTCTTTTGCTGTGGGTTGTGGTTGCTTTGGTAACTTGCACCTATCAGTTCACGTACTATCTTTGTCTGAGGCCTGGTAGATCTCATACGAAATGAATGAGCAAACAGTCCTAAACCACTCTCTTCATCTCACCCCTGCCTTGATACACTTCTTCCATATCTTTCATATTTTCACTAGCATATCATAATTATACTTTCTATGACATTTCCACAAAATGTATCCCTTTTGCTAATTTTCAAGAAAGACCAGTACCTTTTGTGGTAATACTGTTTGAAGGAAAAATTCCATGCCTTTGATTCTCTCCATTACCTGGCCATGAATCTATTTATGCTCTTACCTCATTCAACCACGTTTTGCTATTTAGTAACAGAGTTCTTAGAATAGCATCTTATGTCTAAAATCCTGGCCTCAATGCAAGAGAAATTCTCAGTACAGTTCCTTCAATGAAGCTCTTTGCCTAAATGAATGGAGCAGAATTAGATTTTGGAATGTTTGAAGAAGGAAATTAGTTTTTATTTAGTTAAGAAAAAAATATGGAAAATGGAACCATATATTTTTTGTGCATTAAGAATGTCTGCTTGATTCCATTGTATTAAAAGAGGCATAAAAAGACTAAGAAAAATTAGTTGATCTTATTTAAACATAAATAAAGTGTGTTTATTTGATTTATAATTATTAGGTTAAAGCTTAAAAATTGATACTCTTTCTGTCATAGTATTAATTTTGATTCAGTGCACATTACTTGACATAAAATAAAAATCATATATGATTTTAAATACAAAATTCAGCATTTTCTATATAGAAATTAAAGCCGAACAGTACTCGAGTCCATGCTCAGATAAATACTATGGGTATTTCCCTTTTGAGAATAACCAGAATTTTCTTTCTCACTCCCTTTGTTTTAAGGAACATCCCATATTTCATCTGTTTGTTACAAGAATAAGGGAAAGGTTGAAGCTGATAGCATGAACACAAATCTGATTTTAGGGGATGAAATCTTCTGAAGAAAATAACTGAAGAAAAATAACCTTTGGCTCTGAAAGCTTTCCGAGGAGCAAATTTCATATTTTCCCATTCTACATAAGAAAATGTTGTTGTTAATTCAAATCAGTTCATCACTCTGATTCACTATGGGATGAATAATTTTACCAAAATGGAGAAGATGGTGTAGAGGTATGAATGGGCACTTAAGGTTCCCTGAATGAAGTGAAAACAACCTAATGTAAGTCAGCCTTTTAGATGAGAGAAATGCATGCGAAATCACAGGCCTGGGAACTAACCACAAGGGTTTATGAGGCTTGAAAATATTTTATAGGGCTTGAAAATATTATGTAGATAAGACATTTGGAAATATGAAAAAGAAAAACTAGACTGCAGTGGAAGAATCAAATGACTATCATTGCATTATCCATAGTTATTCACACAGATCATTTGATTATAACAGCAAATCAAGTAACAAACCCAGGAAACAGAATTCACTCTTAGATGAAGTGATATCTCTCAGTAACACTAAATCTTCATGTGTCACTAACAGCTTCTCACCTCTTCTTTTAACTGGAGAGATAAGTCTCAGCTGAAAAAGGGCATGTTTATGCCACTAATACCTGAAAACAGAAATTCCAAAATGTTTCAAAGTCACTTATTACTGCATAGTCATAGAAGAAAAATCCATTGTCTGCCTGTTTGTGTTCAAAATAGAAGAAAAAAATTGCCATAGAGGCACCTGAGAAAGTTAAAAGATTTCAAAATCAAATTGTATGAAATTTATTTATTATATCAGTTTCAGAAAATAATGCTGTGCTTAGTAGTGATTTTCCTCTAGTGAATTTAGCAACTTTTTATAGTCTGTATCATAGAGTAAATTGCACTTCTGGTGGTTCAAGACCTTATCTTGGAGACTGGGTAAAAAATTTTAGAAATCATTGACCCCATCTTCTAACAGGGTTTGTATTTGTTCATTATTTCATTTTCCCATCTTTGAACATAAAGGATTACTGAAGTATGTTCCTGTTAAAACAACTGAAAATGTGTTTTTCAGCAGTACGGTATTGTTTCTGATTATCAGATGAGGAATATAAAACTAAATTTTTTATTTTGTTGAGAATATCAAATGTCAAATGGTGTCAACAATTACAAGAATGCATACTGCAAATATTGCAAATACTTTTAAATCCTTTTCAGCAGACTCAAAATGGCTTTTTTTTCTGTTTTACTTTATGTTTTAATTTCTTTAATATAAATTAAAAGTTGAATACAGAAGAGTCAAAGAGTTTTATACATACCGGGCTTTATAAAATAATTTCCCTGATGGGTATATTGGAAAAAATTGTTGTCCAAATTTTCTAGTAAGAAACATACTTCTTCTCTTCAATATATCCTAAGAAAGAAGAAAAAAAAAAATTAAAAGTAATCTCCATAAGTATTGTGTTTATTTTTCAAAAAAGTCTTATATGTCATTTTTATTTCAGTAAACAAAAATTACAATAACATAATTCAGCCCCTTTGAAGAAAACATCTCTGGTTTAAATACTCTAACATTAATAATTCTAAAATAAATACTCAAGTACTAATTATTAAGTGAATTCTTGAAACTGGAAAAAGATGCATAATAATGTGTTTATATAAGGAATGCTGTGAACTGGCAATGTACTCATGTTTCTAGAAGAAAAAGTTCTTCCTTCAGAACCCAGTTCTTGATAATAATGACATCTATTACTTCTGCTGTAGTAGTGGAAAGAGTATTTTCACTGAAAGATTAGGACACTTGTTAATTGCTGGTTCTGGTAAATCCAAGTTTAACATTAATCTGGAGTCACTTGAATGGCTTGAAAAATACTGCTCTGAAATGCATTAAAACTGACAACAAATAGATTTTAAACCAACTTATTCAGATATATATGTGAATAAAATTTTAACATCAGAAATACATAGGAAAAAATAGTACACGATACAAAGCAGAGAGGTGCCTTCTTAAAATGCACTTAAATTGCAGAATTTTCCTTATTTTGCCAGTTTTATTTTAAATAAGCTTGCCTTTAGCTAAGGGAAGTCAATGCAATGGATAAATATACCAAAGTCATCTAAAATGGGAGATAAAACCAGTGTTATGGACTGAAAGACTGATTGGAAAATTTAGATACATCATCTATAAGGACTCATCACACTTCTGATTCTTGGGATAAAGAGGAGTGGGGTCACTACAGAATCTGTCCATCAGTACAGCACTTTCTCTTGTATACTCTGTGGAAGTCAAAGAACTGATAGACAAGTGAGAATATGCTAACTCTTAAAGTGTTAAGCATAAAGAAGTTTTGGGTTTTTCTTTTTTTCTTCAGTGTTTAATAAAAAGTAGCAGGAAAAACTTGGCCTTGATACTAGAACCTACTTGATATAAGTTAATGAACAGTAGGCGTTGTTGATACAAGAAATTTAGCATAACTCCCACAATATTATATTTTATTATTCTGAGTGTTGAAAATTTACTAAGGTAGAATTCCTCAGGCTGATTGCTAGCATTATTTTAAGTGACTAACAAAGTTCAAGGTTAAACTGCAATAACAGTAACCAGAATAATAAAATCATAAGTAGTGATATAGAACTGATATAAATGTAAATGAGTGTTTCAGATATTCTATAAGAAAAAGGTAGTGTTTAATTCATTAGTGCTACAGTCTTTGCTGCAGACAGCTGCAGCACTGTTCTTAGCTTATATCTCCATTTCTATTTAGTAAAACTGTGCCTCCGTGGTAATAATTTCAGACTAACTAGTTAAAGATGAACCCACAAAAGTCACAAATGTTCAGTTAGGTCTCCTTCAGCTTACAGTCATCTAGGGAAATAACTCAGTATGCCAAGCATCCTGAATTTAATGCTGTGCTGCTGTTAAACTACCCCTGTTACTCATGCCAAAGAGATCAGAGGCACTCTATTAAGTTGAAAGAAGAGGAGAGCTGCACAGTAAAATTTAAAGTCTGCACCAGTAAGAAAACATAAAAATAAAATTAATAAATTAAAAAAAACCCCTTTTTGCAGAATCACAGAACTGCTCATGTTGGAAGGAACCTTCAGACATCCTCTGGTCCAAAAGACTAACTTAAACAGGGTCACCTAGAGTAGGTTGTCCAGGATTGTGCCCAGTCATGTTTTGAAACTCTCAAAGGAGAGAGGCCTCTCTGGGCAACCTGATTCTACTGTAATTTTTTGTTTTCAGGTGGAATGTTAAATGTTTTATTTTGTATCCATTGTCTCTTGCCCCATCAGTGGGGATTACTGAGAAGAATCTAGCTCCATTTCCTCATTTCGTCTCACCACGTATTTATACAAACTGACAAACCCCCCTAAGTCTTCTTTTCTCCAAGCTAAACAGTCCCAGCTCTCTAACCTCTTATATGACCAATGCCCTACTTCCTTAGTCATCTTTGTGATCCTTTGCTGGATTTGTTTTGTCACGTCCATATCTTTTTTATACTTTCCTTCCTCTCTTATATCTTAGTTTAATTCCTGTAGCAAAACTTTGCTGCGTGGTTCTCCTGAAGAATCCTTCGAGAAAAGATTGGTTTCTAATTCTAGGCAGCAGACACAGTGGAAAACACTAAGTCAGGAAAATTGTCTGAATAGCCATGGCCAGCAGTTTGCTGGAGTCCTGAGATTAGTGATTAAGTTTCCTGAGCTCTACAGGAACACTCAGAAGAGACAGAGCCATTGCAGAGACTGTTAAATGAATTCTCTGAGTTGTTAATTGTAAAGAAACCATTGAGGTTCTCAAGCATGATATTTTTGGGAGGTAGTGGGGAAGTTAGGGTGCAAATCAACTGAGGATCTAGCTGAAATAAAAGCTGTTGTGGAAGTGTTGCAGAAAAAAACCTGAACAAACAGTGAGAATTCACTTGGCCTGAAGATAGCTTTGAATCTCTCATTTAAAATTCCATTTAAGTCTGAGAACGGAGGATGGCAAGTGCGCCACAAATCTTAAGAAAAGGCTGAGTTGTACAGCAAATTAACTGGAAGCTTCTAAAGATTAGTGGACACATGGAAAATTTTGATTTGTATTTGGGAGAGGCCAACATGGCTTTTGTGAACTTCTTCACTTCAAAATCCTTGAAGCTCTTTTAAGAGCTCAATAAATACCTGGATATGAATGATATGGCTAATAATAATCTCTCACCAATGCTTTAAGAAAATTAAACATCCACAGGAGAGGAGAAAGGTTGTGATAGCATAGCTTCTGCCTGCACAGGAATGATTATGACACTGCTGCTTTTTTTCTCCCTTCCTTAGGTGAAAAGAAAGAACTATCCCTCTTCATGTCTTTAGTCCATGTTTCAGAGGCACTGAAGTTTTTATTATTTAAAAAGGACTTTCAAGAGTTAGAAGAGATCCATGCAGAAATCAGTGAAACACACAATATATGATACTTATTCTGGGACATTATATTTTATTTATAAGGAGAGAAAAAAAGTCAAATAAGCAGGAAAAAATGCATAAAGCAAGAATCATATAAAAGGTTTTAGGTTACTGATAATTTCTAGCCAAAAAGTACTTTTTAATCTTCTATTTCAGCAGCATAGTGAGACATTTTTATTTCAGGCAAAGTAGTTTTGTGAAGATAACTTCTATGCTAGTGACAAATATTCTGGGCACATGGGCTATTCAAAGCTCAGAGGTGATCAAAATATAGAGACTGCACAGCTTTTAAAAAGTAATTGTGTCATTACAATGCAAATCCTTGCAATTTTGTCACTTAGCTGAGCCACTCTGCCAATTAGAGTGTGAAGAAATACATCAGTATTGAGAAATAACTGCACAGTGGTTTTGCAAAAAACAGGAATACAGCATAGAGGTTAATACACATGGAAAAGCCAGTGATGCTGGAATCTGTATCAAAACAGTAACAGAGATATTAATGGACCTCATTTCCAGAACATTTAAAAATAATAATTGGTATCACATCTTTACAGGTAATAATTAGGTAGTACAACAAAGCCCTCTCTTTAATGTTTTGTGTTTTTTCTTAAAAATGAAAAGATTTTATGAACAGAGAACAATAAAGAGTTACTCTAACAAATAAATTCTTGCACATTTATAAGTTGGCCTGGACAAATTCTTTCATCATCAGTACATTATTTGAAGACTTCTAGCTGAGCAAGAGTAATATTGGAAACATTTTGACATTCAATTAATTTATATCTATCTATCTATCTATTGATGTTTAGTAGGGTTGAGCCTCTATGCTTTCTGCAGAAAAAAACTTTAATACATTGTTTTATACAAGTTAAAGAAACCAAATTTAATAAGAGTAATTAAAAAAAAAAAACCCTTTATGACCTCTTTGTTGCTTTTGGCAGTCCAAAATTATGACTTTCTGGTTTACGTTACTAAAGCTACCAAATAGAAATTACAGATATTTTGCAGAATATATTTGATCATTCATATTTGTGAAATGCCATCTGTGTTCGATCCTACTGATGCAAATGATGTGAATTCCATGAATTCCAGACAGCAAGCAGCAGGGGATTTACAGAAACAGGCACATACAGTGCAGCAGGAAAGTCCTCAGAGAAAATTTTTGTTTACACAAAAAATTTGTATGAAAATTAATCTAAACAAATTCAAACATTTGACAGAAATATATATTCTGCATAAAAGCTTCCCATTTATCTTGTGTCATGAGAGCTCTGTAAGAATGCATGTGACAGAAGAATTCTTTTCTTTAGGTTCCCAGATTATTGCAGCCAAGTAAGCATGTAACCATGATTTGGGCACCTGTATACTTCAGGCTGTTTGAAGTGCATGTTTGAGTATTTGAGCATTATGTGCATGGACTTAAACACTGCATGGTATCTGTGAGGAAGTTCATCTCACCTAACAGCAGACATCTGCAATGTCGACAGCTACACCTGAACTCTTTGCACCCTCCTTATAGTCAGTAAATGGAAATGGCCACTTTTGAGGCACAATTGTATCTGACCTAGTTTAGCCATCCACATTAGGGTAGGAAGAATTGTCTTTTTGAGGTGACTGGTTAATTTCACAGATTATGAAGAGTTTGCTGGTGAATGCACACGACACCCTTGTGCCACCCCACTTGGAGGTGTTGCAGACACTTGACCCCTCAAGAGCCAGTACAAGACACTCAGCCTAGCTGACACACTGTTAGCTGAGATACAGATAGCTATACCGAAAATATCCAAAGGCAGGTCTAAAACTAATCTCCTTATTTACTTTGGAATATTATTTACTTATTACTTAGGGATGTTAGGGATGTTAGGGATGTTAGGGATGTTAGGGGTACTGTTAGGGATGTTAAGACTGTGGCCACCACCTCCAGCAAACATGACACAGCACTACTTCTTGCCCAGCCTCTGGAGTCAGAGAACAGGAGAGACAAAATATAAGGAGGGGTTCATGAGTTGAGATAAGGACAGAGAGAGAAATCCATCACCAAATACCGTCACGGGCAAAAGAGGCTCACACATATTTATTGAATTTATTACTAATAATATCAGAGCAGGATAGTAAGAAGTAAAATAAGACCTTAAACCACCTTCCTCCTCACCCTCCCTCCTTCCCAGCTCCCCTCTCCCTCTTCCCTCCCCACCAGCGAAGAGAGATGGGAATTGGGGTTATGGTTAGTTTATCACAGGTTGTTTCTGCCACTGCTCAGGGAGAGGAGTCCTTCCCCTGCTCCAGTGTGGGGACCCTCCTACAGGAGACAGTTCTCTATGAATTTCTCCAACTTGAGTCCATCCCACAGGTAATGGTTCTCCACCATAGGATGCAGTCCTTCAGGCACAGGCTGCTCAAGTGTGGGTCCCCCATGGGTCATAAGTCCTACCAGGAAATCTGTTCCAGAGTGGCCTCCTCTTTCCATGGGTCTGCAGGTCCCTGCCAGGACCCTGCTACAGCATGGGCCTCACATGGGATCACAGCCTCAGGCATAAACCAGCCCCAGTGTGAGTCTCTTCCATGGGCTGTGGGTGGATCTGTGCATCCCTGTGGTTCTCCACGGGCTGCAGGGGCACAGCTGCCTCACCATGGGCTGCATCACAGGCTGCAGGGGAATCTCAGCTCTGGTGCCTGGAGCACGTCCTGCCCCTCAATCTGCACTAACCCTGGTGTCTGCAGAGTTGTTCTCCTCACATGTTCTCACCCCGCTCTTCTCTGGCTGCAATTACATCAGTGCAATAACTTTTTTCTTTTCCCCCTTTTTCTTAAGTACTATCACAGAGATATTACCATCTCTTCTAATTGGCCCAGCCTTGGCCAGCAGCACATCATTCTTGGGGCCAGCTGGCATTGGCATTGGCTCTGCTGGACATGGCATCTTCTCACAGAAAGCACACCTGTAGCCTCCTCCGTTCCACTACCAAAACCTGACCATGCAAACCCAGCACATTGTCCACTCCACTGGTGCTGAGCTCCGCACTTGCCACTCATGTCCCTCACTCCCAGAAGCTGTTTTTGGGACACACACCATTCCCCCACTGTGGCTGAAGGTTAATGACCCCCACCCGTTCCAGTCACTGGCACTGGTATCCCACTTACTCCTGCAGCTGACTCCACTAACTGGCACCCAGCCCACACATGCTAGTTCTCCCAGTAACTGCTGCTCCATTCTTGCAACAGCACGTACATGGGATAGAGCGTGAGATGATACGAAGACAACAAGGAAGAATTTAATAAGAAGACAGGACAGATTGTGATGATCCAGCATGGGGCTCAGTTAGATCAGCATACTGACCTCCATTTTAAAATAACCAATTCCTTTTATATTTTATTCTTCCTGGTCTCATCTTTGTTCCTTGCCCTGCAGATTGGCTTTTCCTCTGCACAGTGTCACCAACCCCATCTCCAACATCCTGCATCACTTGATGGCAACATGTCTTGCATGATTTTATTATATGAAACTAGGAAAAATAAAATAGCTTACTAGCATATTACTACACAGTAGTAATTGAAATTTCCAATTGAAATTGGAAAAGCACTGTATTTCACAACCTGCCCATTGCTTCAAACTTATTGCTTCAAACTTGACATGGCTTCATATTTTTGCAGTATCTCTTCCTCCATGGCAAGAACGAATCAGAAATTTAGACAACATTTTGGGCACATGGCTCAGATAGAATTATCCTTTGCTTGGTTTTACCTATCATTCAGCCCTAGTTAAAAAGTTGATGTAAGGAATTAGAAATGTGACATGCAAAAATGTGACAGTATCTATTTGAGAACCCACTGGAAGTATGTTGTTACCAGGAATTGTGAACCATATGCATTTATGCATAAGGAGATCTCTTCAACAACACTACTCATTTTGCCACAGTGGGAATGGATAAACCCCTAAAATAAACATTGTCGAGAAAAAGGTGTCATAAAGGGAAATGTGTAGGTGTAGAGCACAGTAATATATGCATAGATTTTTATGTTTGGAAATTTTAATGATGGAGGCAAAAATTTATACTCTTCTTATGGAAAGATGAGTATACAACATTTCGTAGACAATTGCATAAGAACATTTTAAAGAAAATATCAAGTCCAGGAAACATTTTTTTCCCTTATTAGCATTACTGTGCTTGTCCTTCTAGGTTTAACCCTTTCTTTGTTTTAAAATAATACTTTGTGGTCATTTCATATGAAGGCTGATTAAAGTTGTTAATGATAAGAGAAAATGACCTGTGATACATTTCAATTTCCTCAGCCAAAATCCATCAGTTCATCTTAGCACTATTTGGATATCTTCTAAGTATGTGGCTACACATAGTGACAGTATTTAATAATGAAGAAATATTTTCAAAGGCAATATACAAAATGTCAGCCAAAGGCTCTAGAATACCAACATATTATTTCTTTCTTTTTCAGCATCTTTTATGCTAATTCACATTACACAAGCAGATTTTTAATTCAAAAAATTAAAATTCTCAATTAAAATTCTCCGCTCTCAAAATTTCTGAAATAGTTCATGGCTTGAGGATACTTTCTAGATATAGGAAAGTATCTCAGAAGAAGGAACTGACGTAAAATCTCAGTGGTCCTTACATGTTTTATAAGAGAAAAACACTGCTGGAAGATCATATTAGTATTGAAATGGGAAAACCCTGTGGGAGATAACCAAAACAAAGCAAACAAATAAAAAGTAAAGAAGCAAACAAAAACAAATAAGGAAATCCCCACACAATATTCCATTGCTAGAGTAAGTATTTTGTTTAAGAGAAAACTGTTTCTTCAAAGCTTGGATTTCAAAATCATTGGACAACTTAGTTGATATGAACCTGTTTAAAACTAGAAAAGATTAGAAGGTGCATAAGAATTTCAGGGAAGCTCATCTAGTTTTTTATTCTCTTACTAATGCTTGAACATGAGTGCAGAATACTATATTTGTGCAAAGGTCACTAATACACATCAAGTGAGCTTTCTGGAGAGACAACTACTTATCACATTAATGAGTTACATTTATCCCTGTCTTACAGTTATCAGTTCTATGAAGACATATCATTTAAATAATGAAAACCTTGATCTGACTTTGAGCCCAATTAGCTTCTGAGATACTTGTTACATTGCTTCACTGAACCTGGAATAAACAATATGAGAATCAGTGTCTTTGCCTCTAAAGGTACACTCACAATTTGTGCTATTCTTAGTTTTTATCCTATGCTTTAAACTTTCATTTGGCATTTTGTGAAATTTTAGAATGCACAGTTTGGTCATGCCACTGGGTTCCAACATCGCCCCCATCTCTCCTTGGTTGATATGGGAGAGTGATATGATAGTAATGAAGCAACTTGTTTTTTAGGCAGTTTCCAGTCTAATAAAACTCCCTTTTAAGTAATTTCCTTTATGTGCACCAACAGGTCTTATAGATGACTTGCTTGTTAGTCTTGTCCAGAAAAACATGCTTTCTACAAAATAAAGTATGTAAATAAGCAACATTGAATTTTATTTTATGTTATAAAGTCAGAATAAAATATGTAGACAAAAATGCATATCTTAATTTGTAAGAGTTAGCCCACACTTTAAAATTTGTAAATATTCTCATTAGTAGTTACTATTAATAAAATATTCTTCAAAAACAAGCTAACAGCTTGTTTATTTTTATACATTTGGGACAATTAAGTGCTGAAAACTATTAAAACCAAATTATTTCCTTTTTTTTTTTTAATGTAAATTTAGAGACAGACGTGATGTTGAGAAAGTGGCGAGACAATTCACCTTATACAGGGAGAGGAAATTATCCCTTGTGGATTAGACATGAAATCACTGAGCTACGAGCAGCTGGTGATGCATAACCATCATTATAATTCCAGACTGTTGTATCATTTCTCCTAGTTTTATTTAGCAGTTTTAAAGGCAGGATAAGATATTTTTATGGCAAGATATTTAGAGAACATGTGGAAATTAAAAAAAAGATAGAAGAAATTGTACTATAATTTTAAACTGGACGACAGTTATGCACCACCAGCTGTTTATAGTTCAGTGATTGAGAATATAATTGACAAGAAATAATTACTACCTCTCTAAACAGGGTGAGGAGTGCTTTTGCTATGATAAGGTTGGAGAATGGCCATAAGAGGAAGGACCCAAATGTTTGACAGAAATAATTTTGACTTTTTCTTCTGTTTAATAGCTTTAACATTTGAGACAAAATTCTGTTCTGGATTGTATCTCTATATCTCTGCTGGTGTCAGTGGGTTTGCCTCTGTGTAATGGAATTTGAAAAAAACGAACTGATTTTGCATACATAATTGAAGCAGTCACAATGTATGATGGTTCAGTATAGCAATCAAATGCAGACCTTATGCTGTTGTTATGGATCAAGTGAGAGCTTTAGACAAGCCCTGCCTTAGGCTCATATTTTGGCAGCAGCTCTACTTAGGTGACCTGCACCTAAATCACTCTGGCTCGCAAGTTCTCAAAAATGGCAGATCAGGTCTATTATAAACTGAGTTATTTATTGAATAGACAGGAGATTAACAGACAAAAGGCCTTAAACAGAGTTACTTACTACACAGTATAAAACAGAAGTACTACCAGTAGATTACATAAAACAGTGCACAACATAAAGGTACCAATATTATAGCTAGCACAGAAATAGCACAGATTAGGACTCAATGTAACTTAAACTGAATTGATGATGGTGTACACAGAGGCCTTTCACTTAACCCCTGGAAGAGTAACTGCGAAAGTCAGCATCCTGATTTCAGGGAGAAGACTCCACACATTCCAGGAAGTGTGCAGAAGTTTGGTGTAGCTTTTATAGTTTGTAAAGTGAAGTGTCTGTCATTCAGAAATTCCATCTTATCTTCCCACATCTGCTTCCACAGCCAGATGCTTACAGTCAGCTGAAAGCATCAATCCCATGGTGCCGAAATAACTCACTATAAGGCAAACTGTCCTTCACCAAGGCTTATGTGGGGCTTATGTTAGAGCAAGATGCCCTGAATTATTGCACCAGCTAACAAACAAGACAAGCTTTCCTGTGGCAGGGGCAGAAGTCCTGCTACAGCTGTAACTACGTTTAAACCACAGAAATTCTGCGTAAGTCAATACAAAGACAGAGGAATTTATGACATTATTTGACAAACTATTTTTCTTTAACTGAAGAGTTTCTGGTTGATATTTGACAACAAACTTTTCAAGAAAGACTGTCATGAAAGGAAAATACCACTGAATCATCTGACAGCACAATTTGAATAGTCATTGAACTATGGTCCTAAGAACATTTAAATATTTGGCTAGATATGTCATTTGGGCACGACATGAAAACCAAAGTGAAAACATTCCTTTGACAGTAAGGAAAAATACCTTAAAAGTAATTTGGGACACTAGTAGAAAAATGGCCTACAGCATAAGGACCATGACCAAGTACTGCAAAAGCTACATAACAACATTTTATACTCTTCTTGTGTTTATCTGCCTTCCCTTTGCAAAATTGTACAGTGAGAGAAAGGTAGAAAAATATGAAATTCTTACAAGTCTCATAGAAGTATATGGTCAGGTGAGGAGAAAAAACTTTAGAGAGATGTTTTTATAGTGTTCAGAGATTCCACCTGATAGGCATCACTGTATGATAGAGGGCCTAATTTCAATTTGATTTATTTTCAAATTATTATTCTCTTATTTAATCTTATTGCAGAGTAATAATCCCCCACTGCCTGGTGTGTGTAGGTGAGCACATTATATATTATATGCTACTGGTCTTTCATTGATAATTTTATCAGTGTTTATATCAGTCAGCCCTTAGTCCTTTTTTGAAAACTTTTTTCTCTATAACTGGATCACTGAATTTGCCCTTCTGTAGGCAATTTTTCTTGTCCCAAAGGCTTTTTCTCTCAATTCCTTTTGCTGCATTCAAAACTGTACCACGTAGAGAAATATTTGTTCTTTAATATTCAGTGTGTAGCCTCTTACTCCTCCACATAGTCCTGGGACATCAGACCATTTTACCATCAGTCAACTACGTATCTATTTTGACATTACTGCATTCCAGATATTTGCTTCCCATTGAGTAAGTGCCCTAGATTTTTTCTTCTCTCTCCTTGCTTTATTACATTTTTCAAACAACCAGATTTTTGTCAACTTCAAAACATGTTCTTACATTTAAAACTGGAATGCAGAACAGCTAAATAGTCTGAAACTCTGAAAAACAGCTAGAATGAGCAATTCATGTTTTTCACAGTAAAGGTAAAAGTCTATCTCTGCCTTTGCTAGGAAAGGTGCTTTCCTGGAGATTGTAAGAGGAATGAGATAAATAATTTCTTCAGGACACCACAGGGATTTCAGATCCAAGTGTAGTATACATAATTCTGAGCTTTCATTAATATATACAGTACCATATGCCCTATATGCAACAACCTTAAAACCATATGTATAACAGTATATATAAAAAGATAAATCCCTATTAGAATAAAACCTAGGACAAAGGCTTCTTTCTGAGGAAAATATGAAAGAACAACACATACAAGATGATAGTCATGCCATTTTATTCACTAATAACAACCATCTAGAGAACAGTATAAGAACGTATACAAACTCTTCATGGTTATAATACTCCTTGTAAGAAAAATTCCAAATAAGAGAGATCAGTGACCTAATGGTCCCTTGCTTGAATTCTCTTATGAGGCAGCAATTGCTTATCTCATCACAGTTTCACCACTAAAAGATTATTAAGAAAAGCACTGTGATAAAAAGGTAAAGCCATTGACTTTCTTAGTTACCTAAACACTTATATCATCAGTGATAAACATATTTTGATACTATATCATGATATTATATAATATATCAAAATAAAATTTTTCAGCTAGATCCTTAGCTGAATCCAAGAGGTCCTTGATATAGCGGAGGAGAGATGATGAATACAGTTCTGGGGTGAAATTCAAAGTTCCATTCCACAGACTACTTGGCTTTTGAGCTGTAAAGAATAGTGCAGACTGAGCTGTTGTGGTCAACACAAACTAATAAATTAATAAGCAGAAGAAGATCTGGTCATCTGCATAAAGCATGATATTTAATTAAGAAACATAGACAAATATGGTTCAAGTCCGTCTTCAAGCTGTAGCAATTCTCTTCCATTTCAGGAAAGTGTTCTACTGACTTAATTGCTAGCTACAAGGAAAACAGTGGTCCTTCCAACATGTCTTAAAATATTAAGCCCTTCTCTGTAGGGAATTTCAGAATTTTCTATGCTGTGTGTCTCAGGTGACTGGAAGCATCACTTTGTTCTTGTCCAGGAAACCTGAGCTCAGAGAAAGGTGAGAGTTTAAACTCCATTTTTTGTTTTCATTCACCTACTCCTGCTTACTAGATGAGACCTTTGACAGATGCCACAGACTGAGGTACCTATTTGGTCATCTTTCAAAGATGCTTTTCCAAATCATGGCTAAAATCTATTGTTGCTGAGTTCTAAAAATGCAGTTGTAATGTTTTACAGTTAACTTCTTAATTCATCATGTATTTTTGGTAAGATGTGGCTGCTACTAGGATACAGTGCAGTTATACACAAATAAAATTTCTACAATGCTATTTGTAAAAGAAACCAATTGCATTGAAAAATTTTCACTCTTATCCTTGTAAGACATTTCTATTACAAGAGAAAATGGGATTTGATCTGTATTTGCATTTTTGGGTTACTCAGTAGCATTTGTGATTTTAAAATGTTGACTTCTTTTTCCTTCCAGAATACATTTATAAAGAACAAGTAACTCTTCTGGCTTCCTTTTGCTTTCTAGCTGACAAGACTGCAAGGTCATACATTGATACATGATGTTAGCTGTCACATCCTTACTTTGTTACCTTAAAGAAGAAGCTGGTGGATGGTGATTCTGTCCCAGTTGCAAGATGTTGATGCTTCTTTAAGACATTTTCTAAATTATTCTTTTGGGAAATCATTCCTTTTATGTTTGGACAGTCTATAGTTCACAGCAAAATGTAGCATGAAATCAAAGTACCTATCAAAATGAAGACAACCTACTGAGATTTATTAAATATACTTTTTCCACAAGACATCTTTTTGAGGTTTTTGTCATCCTTTCCCATTTGCATTATAAAAAACATCAAGTACACACCACTATAAGTAAAACCTTTAAAAGGTAATCAGATGGGTATTTCAGAAGTCACCACTTTAGTTTCTATTCAGAAAACATAATAAAAGAGCATTGGGGAGGAACACTGAAGCTGAAGCAAATAAAAATGAGAATAACACAGAAAACATAATAATTTTGTTGTCTCCTAAGTCAGAATAAATTTCACAAAAAGATGTACTCTGATTTATACTTCTTTGAACTCAAAACCAGAACTCTCTGAATAGTGCTGGGGTGACACAGAAAGGTATCAAACTGGCTAAATTACTTTGCCAGCCATAAGGAAAATACAAGACAGAAGAGGTGCAAAACAAGCTGACACTGCTGATTCTCTACATTTCCTACCTTTGCTCAGATTTCTGACATTTCTGTTTACCCATTTCTCCAAGCTTTTGAGGTCACTCTGGTCCAGCTGGCAGCACACCCATCTGGTGTATCAGCTACTCCCACTTTTGTCTTGTCTGCAAAATTTCTGAGGGTCCATTCCTTATACCACATTGTTAAGGTCATTAATAAGATGTAAAAAAAGAATTGGGCTCCTCATAGAATCCTGGGGTACACCCCTAGTGACTGGCTTCAAGGTGGAAGTCGTGTTTCTGCTGATCAGCACCCTCTGAATCAGGCAGTTCAGCCAGTTCTCAATCCACATCTCTTCACTTGCAGTTTTAGCACTGGGAGGACATGATACACTTTGACACAGCGTGTTCTGTTACCAGCGCTAGTTTGTCTCTCTTCATGGTGCTGAGCTAAAGTTTAATCTTTTGAGTGCCAACAACCTGCAGGAGAGAAATGCTGTTTTGCAGGCAATCAGAAAAACTACCCAAATATATTCAGCAGCATGCATCAGTGGTTCTATACATGCCACGGAGACCAGGAAAGAAGCAGTGAGGCATAGAGAATATATTGATTTATGGTGAAAATTCATGGTGGAAATATCAAATACCATCTCCATTTTAACCTGAAATGAAGAATCGGGGAACGCAAAAGAGATGACATCTCAAGTTTTGAGACAAGAATATAATCAGATGTCGGTAAAATTTCAGGGAATAATAAATTCCATAATATTCAGCTCACAGAACTGAGTAGAATAAGAATCTGTGCATCAGAAAGAGTTTGGAACAGAGGATAAGAAAGATCTGGAGTCAGACAGGCAAACAGAAGAAAAAAAAATGAGAGCCTGTCTAGTGAGAAGTGACTAAATTTTAGGCTGTCTAGAATTCATCTATGTATTGGATTTTAATATTAATGGATTTCTCAATTTTATAAATATTTAAAAATTCTGCTAGTTGTGTTTTATGAAAATATGGCAAAAGCTTTTATCCAATCACCTGTATCATTTGTTAGTGAGACTAAGCCCTTTTTTTAGAAAGAGAGTTGATTGAATCTCTGGGTAGATGTAGAAGCCTGGGCAGTAAGGAGTTAATGCATTTCTACACCTCACACACTGCTGACCATTCAAGTGGGCAAGTTAGATCAGAATGTATTAGGAAAGGAGGGCTGCAGGAAGGTATAGCAGTTTTCCAGTTCAGTTCCAAGGTGACCACACAACAGACAGCACGTGTGCAGAAGGGGGGGTCAAGGAGTGGTCAAGACCAATAGAGGGGGATCAAGACCACCAAAAGACCCTCAAAGCACCCCAACCCATTTCCAGAAAGGTCCAGAAGACTGGACTGCACATGCTCACTTATTTACATGACAAGAAAGAAACCTAATCCCAGACTGGGGAAAATTTACCTCTAAGAAGGTACCCCCACAAAGCCTGAGTGGCACTACCAGGACCTCAGGCACCCTATCGGCTGGACCAATGGTGGACCCAGAACTGGTGATCCCCTTTTCTCTCCTATCTCATCTCCCTTTCATTTTCTCTTTCTTCCCTCTTTCTTTTTTATTCTTTTATTTTTATTATTATAGGGGCAAAACATACACCAATTTCCATGTCTAGTGTGCAGTCTGCTAAAAAAAATTTCTGAGGTTTTTTTTGGACCCTTTTGGCTTTTGTCTTTCTTTCTCAACCAGGCACATCTACAAATCTTGAGTGTTCCCTTCCATGTAGAAGTAAGTAAGTAAGCAAGCACATATTTAATAAAATAATAGCAACAAAGAGGTACCATCTACTGAAAGGAAGGTTCTAACCTCTGTATCAGCAGTGTACTTTCCCATAATATATATATTCTGTATCTGTATGGCCACTTTAAATAATTGCTAAATCTCTCTGGGTTTTGTAATGTCAGTACACTTCCATCTATTCATAAATAACCTCTGAAGTTGCAAAGCAGGTCAGTTACCATCTAAGTATATCTTGTTTGTTCAAAGTGCCAAATTACTTGCAATGTATGCAGGAGAAGCTTCTGGAGAAGCTAATGATACTGAATTCAAATGTCAAACTAAAGAAGTGAAAACTTGCATCTGTTGCCAGTCAAACTTCCAGCACATGAATCTCCCTCTGGATGATGCACAAACTGTTACAGCATGCTCTATAACATGTCAAGGCATGCCAAAAATCCCTGTGACAGAACACTTCAAATACTTCTGCTCTCAATATTCTGAATCAAACAACTTTTGTCCTTTAGATCTCTTAGACTTTTCCTTGCACAATTGACTAGTGATGGTTGCATCACTATTCCACTACTGTCAAAGTTTTATTTGCTTAAAACAATCAATATTTTCATGTTCTTTGAGAGTCTTTCATGTTTCATTGATGGATATACAGTATCTAAAAAAAGCTCTAAAATGCCAGAAGTCTGGTTGATTACTTCAGTCTAGGATGGCACAGATATGTGGAGTGAATGAAAACTGACAAACTATATCCTTAGACCAGTACTCTAAATGAAAGAAGTGTATCTGACACTTAGGAAAAAAAAAAAGAAAAAAGAAAAAAAGAGAGACAACTTTTTTGGCTACAGCTTGAGAACATGATAAAAAGATTGAGAAATACACTAAGGATGTTAGATTTAAAGATTATAGTACCTGGTGAAGAATACTAGATCATCTCTATTGCCCAGAGTCAAAACTGTGCTAATGAATTTACAAAAAATCAAACCATTTTGTACTTTGGCCTGTCTTCCATTATTAGCATGGACTGCATATATTTAGTAATACTGTAAAATTTCATTTCCAAATAAATGGAAAGAGGAATGCTTACTAGATATCAAAAAAATAGCCATAGAAATAGAATTAAAAGGACCTTATAAGTTTACTTTCCTGAAGAACTTCAAAGAATCCAGAAAAAGCAAAAATTTTAAAAAAAAAGTAATACTTAATTTTTCCAAGGAAAAACATCACATAGTAAAATGGAATAATTAGCTAGAGTTGCCTGTTTGAGGTCTGAATATAAATCAGCATTGTTGTACACACAATGCAATAACTAAAGGTTTATGGCACCAACTGACTTGGTACTTTCTCATAAATTATATCCTGCATTCATTATGTCTCTGTAAAACTGTCATAAAAGGTGTGTGCCATTCATATTTTGCAGCTTTCTTACAAAACCATTAAGGTTACAATTGAAAAAAAATGCTCATTATGTCTAAGATGCAATATGTTGGCAAATGCTTTACATTTAAATATGTTAATTAAAGCTGGCTATTTTTTTATGGAAGACATTTTATTAAGTTTGAAATGTAGAATAATGAGACACATGTAGAAAATAATTTTGCAAACAAGGAACTCATAAGTATTCAAGACTTAATTTAAATTAAGAGGGTTCATTCTTTCTCTATATATCCAGTTTTGAAACTGAAGTCAATGGAGCATCAAGGAAGCCTATAAAATTGTTATGAAGCTTTGGTACAGAACTTGACTTAAAGTATTCTGATTTTTTTAATTTACAGACATGGTAAAAAATATAAACATAAAAGAAAAAGGACTTAACCTTGCACTGTTAGTATAACAAAGCAACTCAAAGATACCATTTTCATTCTTGATGTCTTCTGGATTTTGTGGAAAAAAAATCCTAAGCTTTTTCTGTAGTTTTCTGTATACAGGAGTGATATGCAGTCCGGTTTTTCTCATAATTTAATCAGTTTTAATTTAATATAGTTGTGCTCAGTATATATACTTCGTATTTTTTTAAGCAATAAGATGAAAACATGCTGTACAGCTATTATGCAATCTTATTTTAAACATTTACATGTAAGTTCAAGTGTAGAGACAGGAACTTTAAAAATTATTTTTCTTAAATTTCTCCAGTTCTTCTTCCATTAAATTTCTCCAGTTCTTCTTCCATTAATCCATAGGGATTTTATACAGACAGTTCAAGCCTCCTTGGGTTTGTTTTTTTTAATACATTGTCACCTGTGTAACTAATGTGTCCCATAAGTCCTCTCTATGCACAAAGAATTACCTTTCTAAAAGTAAAAAATGTATTAGACAGACATACAGCAACTTCATATATACTACTTTTCTTTACTATAAAACATAAAATCAAACCTGTTGTATGACTTGCATTATCAGAAAAGTCAAGCAAACACCAATACATTTGTCACAAAATAATGCAAAAAAAAAGAAAAAGCAAAACAAAAAAAAACCCCAAACAAGCAAACAAACAAAACAACAACCCCACCAAAACCCCCCAAAAAACCTGGAACCCAACTGACTGACCAACCAACAAATCAACCAACAAGAAGGTAGTTTCAGTTTCCTGACTTGAAATTGCAAGTTACGAATTTGTCATAACATTTGCAAAATTTAGACTAGTTTTAAAAGATTTTTACAATTCCAGTGATGGAGTCACAACCACAATTTTTGTCTCCATAATATCCTTATGAAGTCATTAGACATGAAGGCAAGGAAGGATAACTAACAAATATATTGCCAGTTATGAATAACAATGTGGGATTAAAAAAATTAAGATTAGATTAAGAATTCAACCTAACATCCAGCACACCTCACCTCTTTTTAGAAATCATAAATCTAAACAGAAATAATTTTTAATTAGAAATATACAACATTCCAAAATAAATGCTTGTATTAAAAAAATATGCTTAGTGGCATTTGATACCACTTGGAATTATGAAAGTGCCTTGAAAATGTACAAAGTAAAAAATTAGATCTATTAGTCTACCTTTTAAATAATATTATCTATTACCTATTCCTATATATTATCTATTATTATATCATCTATTCCTCTTACTATGTGTGAATAAACAAATCCGTAAGTGTAATGAAATTATAATAATTTGCATCTTATTGCATGATCCTACATATGGACTTCTTACCTGACTATTCATTTCATTATCTGGATACTACAGTCAAAGCAAAAACAAGAGAGAAGCACACCTTTATTTCCTCCACAGTTCTGTGAAACTTGAATCAGTTTTCATGGTTTAGGCAAACATGATTCAAATGCTTAAACTTCATAGCTGTTTGTTTGATTTCCTAAGTATTCTTTTTAATTTCATATTTTAACTTAAACCCCAAATGATACAGCCAACACCTCTTTGTTTGGTTTGGGCTGCTTGCATCACATGCAGGTTAAAAATATGGCTAAGATCAAATCACTCATCATTTGTCAGGGAAAAATTTTGAGAAAGTCCCTGACCTTCACTAAAATACAAAATTGGAAAAGAGGGCATTCAAAAGACCATAAAAAAAAAACCAAACCCTGAACTCCTATTTTTACCTACAGCATTCTAAAACACCACTTGGCAAAAATGAGTACATGGATGCATCCAAAGTTTTGCTTGATTGCTGGCTTCAAAACACTTACATATGCTCAAGTTTTTGTGGACTTCACTATTACTGAGACTGACATGATAGAAAGAAAAACAAAGAAAAAGATTTATTACTTCTCTTTATACAATGGGTTTTCTGGCCAGACATATAATTTTTTTCCCAAACCGACATTTTTCTTTGTCTCTGTGTCTTTTTCTTTCTTCTGTCACTGTTAAAATAATCGAACTGCAGCAAAGATAGCAGGCTAAAAATTGCGGTGTCTGTCACTAGCCTGAAATCTTGCAGTATCCCCACAGTTTATGCAATTAGGATTTTTTTTTTCAGAGCATTTTTGGAGAGTCTGACCCACGATATACAATCTCAATTTGCAATAAATGCCTGGAAAACTTGGAATGACTTCGCCACATCTGTTAGTTGTCTGACCCTCTTTCTAGTGTGTCATATTTATATATGCCAGAACAAAATTTAAGTCAGACATATTTTGTCATGGGTCTCATTGTAAGGCCCTGCAAAATACGTGCTTAGAAATTTATATTCTCTATATTTATATTCTCTGTATAGAGTGGTGTATATATTTGTTACAGAATACTATCTTCATTTTCAATATTTATTCAAGCAACAGAAAAACAGTCTTTGAAGTGAATTGAAATCCATCACAGCTTTTCCTGAGCTGCTAACTTATATTCTTTAGAAAAATGCTTGCTCAAGCCATCTAGGGAATGCTACAGAAAAAAGTATTAAGTCTAGGTGTTTTCTTTGCACAGTAAATGCCATGATACCAGTAAACATCTATAATTTCCAAACAGAATTAAAAATAAAAATATATAATTAATTTGTACTGGTAAAAATTCATTCTGAGTTAGACTTTTTCCTTCTGGCCTGTAATATTAAATAATCAGTTCTTAATGGGAAAAAGCTTTCTTTCATCATCCTTTGAACTTTGTTTGAGATTGGCATATTTCCACAAAACACTTCCAATCATTCAACATTTTTAGACAGGAAAATCATCTCCCAAAAAGTCTCTGGCAAACTCTAGAATACAGTGATTTATTGTCTGTCTAGACCAGACAAGCTTTTTAAAGGAGAGATTAAAACTACACTCAGACGTGACGAACATTTAAGGAGCTAGCTCTTGTGGAAAGAGCAGGGGGGTTTTCTGCTTAGTCATCTAAATTCTCTGTGGCAACCCTAAAGTAGTACGATTTTTACTTCCCATCATGATATCTTGACATATATTTCTTTCCTGAAATATATAAGAATGTACTGCAAATCAGGTCAGGAAATTACAGGGAAATAATGCTGAGAATAGGAATAGGAATTGTTTAGTTCACTGAGGCACCCATTCCCCAAAGACAGTTATTTTAAAATGAGTTTTAATTATTCATTCTAAAGCAGCCATCCAGTTCCTGAGTGTAGCCATAAAATATTCAAAACTATGTATGAGGAATGACAAATGAAAGTCTTGTCCCATACTTTGAAAGTGCATATCTAACTTCAGAGTTGTTACTGAAAGTATTTCTCACTAGTCATTCTAAGGTATAAGAAATTATATACATCAGCTATACTGGAATTATAAGAGAAGCCTTAAGTCTTAACTATTTAAATATGAAGTTACTAATTCAATTTCTTTCTGAAAGAAGTAGAAGCACAGAAGGGAGTAAGTATGTGCCATTCTGAGCATATGCAATATTTTTATTACTAGAATATATCCCTACAACATTTAAGATTTCTGATCTTATTTTCCCCTATCTCTGGGACTTTCATAAGTTTATGATGCTCTGCTAGTGCCATAGATCTTGTCTGATGACACATGGATTGCAATCATGCAGTCCTTTTGTCCAACAATAATTTTGCATTTCTGAGCATGAAAGGAGTTGGGTTCTGAAATCCAAATAAGTACCTTGTTTAGAACATGGGACATGCCATATGGTTTCAGAGATAACTTGTTCCTGCTTTCTGTCCCATCAGAAAAAGTTATTTTAATTATTTCTGATTTAAGCATAGTAACTAAATACACTTTTCATCTTAAATTTTGTGAAAATATTAAACAGGTAAAAACCATTACATCAAGGCAGTCCTTGCCACCAGGATTGAGAACAATTTGATTAAAAGCTACAGGATATTTTATTTTCTCTGAGAGCAAACATTTCACCTATGAGTTAACATGAAGTCTTCAATCTAGGTTGATGCTGATAAGAGCAGAAGAATAGACAAACATTAGTGTTACAAGTTCAGACATTCCTCTTTTTCTTCCAGAGATGCATAAAGTGGTCACTATAATTCATATGTTCCAAGAAAATACCAAAGAAATACTAATACAAGTAATATGTTGTTATTTAAAATATTTTGTATATGTCTATACATAAATATACGTAACGTGCTGGAAGCAATATTTACTAAGACCAAATCAGCTGTCTCTGAATGTGTGGATTAGTGTCTGGAATGAGAACAGAAAATGTCTCTTAATTCCTGCACCCAGAAAAACACAAGATTTACTCTTGCTATGGACAGTAGGGGATAGAATATTTTAGGAAAGAATATTCTTTTTAACATATATATCATGAAATGGAAAAGAAACAGGAAATACATGACTTTGCATTCCAGTAGTGACTCTCAAACGTATTTTAACATAAATTAATATAGCCAAAAAGGCATGACCAAAAACATAAATAAGGGATTTTTGCTGTGCCTCATAAATCTATTAATCAATTAAATTAATTGAAAAAATATTCAGGGAAATCTGGGTAACACATTTCCATCAAATACTGATAATGTGAGAGGATTTTTTAGGTTAAAGTATATCATCATGTTGATTTCCAGAAATTATTGTATAGACCTGAAGTTTTAATATATTGTTGCCAAAGTAAATTTTGATATTATAATTAAATATTGTTTCACTTCATGTGAAGAATAATTTTTTTCAGAAAATAGTCAAAAGAATACAAACATACATAGTTAACTCTAATATATCAACATTTACTTGAAATGAGACAAACACAATTTTAAAATGTTCTGCCACTTCTGGAACTGTTTTTTTGGCACAGCATTATAATTTTTAATTCACACAAATCCATAATAGTTTTGCAATTGGCATCTACATATGTAACTATAAATTTTCACTACTTGAAAGTAACCTATCTTGCCCAGAGAAAGAAAAGCTCCTGTTTGTGAACAGTTAATCAGCTTTACACTGATATTGACAAGGTTTTGCCTGTTCCCTTCAAGATATCTGCTTGCTGGTTCTCATTTCTCCCTTGATTTTAGGGAAAATATGCACTTCCGATGCAATACTCCTTTTTTTTTTCTTCACGAATGTTTCTGATGAAGAATTTTGGATACCTATATCCCATCATTCTAGTTTATTCTACAAAAATGATACTAGTTGTACAAATTATTTAAGGTTGTTTATGCACTAAACTTTTAATTTAGTTTTGCTTTTTTCCCCTTCATTTCAGTGTTTCACTTCTTTGTTTTGGTTTCCTTTTTTTGCTATATAGAAATATAAAACTTTCAGTGGCTTGGGCCATTGTTTTTCTTCTTCAATTTTTATTCTAATCCTGTTTCTGTGGCCCAGAACCCATAGAGTTAATAGCTTTGACCACATTAGTTACTTTTTTTCACTTCTGAAGTGCTTCCTTCAAACCTAAGCTAAATTTTGAGAAGTGATGTACTAACAACTCTTTGTAAATCAAACAGGTTCATCATTTCAACATGAGTATCCTTGATCGACTTTTGGTGATTCTTGTAAAAAATTACATCATTTCTGATGGCTTAGGGAGAGAGTCTAATAAGCTACAGCTTTGCAGCAGTACATTGTGTCGTCTATGTCTTCAGACCAATTATTTTGCTTGCAGAATTATCAATTTCATGTTTCAGATAGCTGTACAATTTTTAGGGTCTTCTAAAAGGAGATGATTCTTTTTTTTCTAGCTTTGTATCAGAGAAAAGTTGCTAATTATATTTGTGAATTAGCAAATCATCATAAGTAGTTTGGTTAATATAATAGTCAGAAAATAATCTTTGTGTCATGGTTTAGGAAGGGTATTACTCAATTAATTGCTCCCACTGAGACTCTCCAAACCATGTGCTGCTCACTCCCTCCCCCTCCTCTTCCTTCCCTGTGGTGGGATGGAGAGGACAATTGGAGGCACAGGAGGCAAAGATCACGGGTTGATATAGGAACAATTTACTGGAAACAAGATAACAAAATGAACAGTGATTCACATGCAAGATGTGCACCACAGAGCAGCCATGCTACCCTGACTGGAAGAGACTCCTTTCCCTCTGCCCCTGGCAATGATGAGAGGTATTACAGATTAACATCCAGGTCCTAGACATGCCATCTTCTGGTTACTGTAAAAAGTAACCCTGTCCTGGCTGAAACCAGGACACTTGGAAATAAAAATATTTTCTTAGTTATAGCAATGAACCAGATTAATTTGATTAAAAGTCTTCATACCTTTACTTATATCCAGGACCTTCTCATCTTTCAAATTTTCATCTCTGCAATAAGTACACTGCAAACATTCTGGAACCTTTTTACTCAAACAAGTCCTTTTCTTCTCTTAATACAGTATTCTTTGGGTATGTAGGATAGATTTCCTCATGTACCTCTATGAATAGGCCTATGTCTGTTCCGGACTGCTCAAACCCATGCAGTGGTCAGTAAATCCAAGTGTCACCCATTCATTCTATAAGAGATTGAATCTCATTTTGGGATACCTCTCACTCTATCAGAGAGTGAGAAAAAATTTGCAGAGAAAATTTGCATAATTGTCATAGACTAAAAATAGCTAAATTTAGTAAGATGGAGCCAATATTTGAAGAAAGCTAACTATTACATTCAAACCCAATGGAAAAACTGTCATCAATGCAGCTTCAACTATTGTCAGACATTCAGCCTCTGTCTAAATCCATTTCTCGAGCAATGTCTATACTTTGGTTATCAGACCAAACCTATATCCATTCAAATCCTCTGGGTTGGAAGAGATTCTCGACTGCCTGTAACTCTGGACCCTTACAGAATATTGATACTTCAAAATCACAGTCTGAAATTCTTCATTCATTCTTAGGATTGAGCTCTTCCCTCTGCAGAACTTCTGGACCAATATCAATTCAGTAAGACATTTCTGTACTTTTCACAGAATTGGAGAAAAATCTAGGCTGGAAGGGACCCCTGGAGGTCAGCTAGTCAATACTCCAAACAAGCCATTTAAATCAATCAGCTCATAAATAAGCATCCAGTCTCCATCAATTGTTGCTCTGACTTACACCGTAATACTTTCAAGAGAAATCAAAGCTAAACAAAGCCTTTGGAATTAATACACTTTACATTTATTACAAAGTAGTTAGGTTGCTATGCATAATAATCAATGCCTTCTGCATGTGAGGGTCTAAGTTTCAGCAAGTTTCAGTTCTTATAAGACATAGTCTTCTGACCTTCCTCCACCAGTTAAACTGGGTCTTTCTTGTGGCCTTTGTTGAAAAGGGCTGCCATTGAAGGCAGTCTGTCACCTTGTCCTACATATCTGTTACCCATTCTTGCATGAAGTTATCCATTGTCCTGCTATGTCCAGTCCTGGAGGTCCAGCAGCTGCTTGTCACAGAGGCATTAAGAGTCAATGCTT
The DNA here is from genome assembly GCA_013399195.1 of Dicrurus megarhynchus. Lineage (NCBI taxonomy): Eukaryota > Metazoa > Chordata > Aves > Passeriformes > Dicruridae > Dicrurus > Dicrurus megarhynchus. Next base: position 512,600 of record VXAD01001114.1, read on the forward strand.
TCTGTAATACTAACCACATTTTCTCAACTGAAAAGGAATATTCCATTTTGATGACTCCTGGATGACTTTATTCATTTTACCAGACATCACCTATTCTTAGTACAAAGTGCAGATCCTAATCTGTACTGAAAGTTCTATCATAAAGGATACTTCATAAAACTAAAATTAATCTACAGGCCTACACATACCCCAGACCACCATGATTTTATTTTCCTTTTGGTAGCCCAACCCAAATATTGGAAAGTTTTAGGCAAATACATAAATCAGACCTTCTGAACACAACTTATGGATTAACAATAGTGTTTCAAAACAGGAGAAAATGGCCTCTCAGAAATTTGATTTTTAAATTTTGCTTTAAAGTTTCATTTTGCTCAGTAATTTGTGACATAGCACCTTTGAGAACATAGAAATGCACTATTCTGACACCTGCTTTCTGCAGAAAGTTTCTGGATTAAATTATTTTTATAAATGCAAAATTTTCATATTTTAGAGATAAGAAAAATTACTTCTAAGGTAGAAAACTTCAGCAACAACACACCATGAAGAAAAGTCCTAAGAGAACAAAATAGAAAAATAGAAATTGGCATAGTTACCAATTAGTGTGAAAGTGCAATAATTTCTAACAGATCAGTATCTGGTGTCTTTTGTCTAAAAGCAGGAGTCTAAGAAAGGGAGATTAGATGCATTTCAGAAAGAGAGAATCAGAGACCATTTTTAAGCGCCCGATATGCTGAGTTAAAAACATCATGTTTTGCATTTTTTTACATGTAAAATACTTGAAGAATATCAGAGGTATATAAAAATATGGAAAGTTATGTTTTCTACTTAATTACCTAGTCAGTCTTTGTGTAGATAACCATGGCACTATTTTAAGAGTAGAAATTTGATATGGACTTCAAATTTCTCACCTGCATCTGCTCAAGACTGTCTCACATGGACACAAAGGAAGACACGTATACTCACGCTCTCACAGCAGGTGAAAGGCCAAGAAGAAGGAGGCCTCTTTATTCAGACAGTTATATACCTTCTTAACAATCACTGTGGATTGGATGGTGGATATTACCACCCCTCAATCACACTGGTCAAAAGAAATATCCATCAAACATCCCCGCCCAGGAGAAAGAATGAAAACAATAAGGACAGTTAGACAAACATAGCTGTGTTTACAGAAGAGTGCATGAGAACTTCTATCACAGAATTAAAAACATCTAAGCACTGCAGAAATCAGGGCGACACAAGACCAAGACTTTATGAGTAAAATTGCCTAAAAAAAAGCAGGAATTATGAAAAGGATATATTTTTAAAATTATTCCTGCTCAAGGGTCTACTACAACAGAAGTGAGACAGAGGCCAGTGTTCTGATTCAAACTACTTTATAAGAGCTATTAAATTTACTGCTGAGTCTATAGAAAACCGGATCAGGTTTTACTGGAAAAGTTTTCCCAGTAGGATGTTCATCCATCCATTCATCACCCTTTAAGTGGATACAGATAAATCACTCATGGACATTCAGTGAGTAAATTTTTGATCAAGTGTGTTATTAATTTCACCTTTGTGTTTTAACAATACACAACTCAAAACTACTGATATTACTTCAGCTTTTCTTATGTCATTCAGTTATCTCACTAGAATTCATATGTCCATATATTTCATATAAGAAAAGAATT
>VXAD01001114.1:519266-542597 GCA_013399195.1 Dicrurus megarhynchus
CTACTCTGTTAATGTACACTTGGAAGTGAAGCAGGAGCCTGACTCCTCTTGCCAATTTTGGAGTCATTCATCCTAAAGAAGTGTTTGAGTGCAGCCTCTACCCATACTTTTCTGCATGCAATATGGTTTTCAGGGTTTTTTTCCCTCTCCAAGGCCCATTCCAAAGAATCTTTTAATTTTCTGTTTTCTCTTTCTTGTGTTACAGTGTCTGCTTGCTTAGAATCATTGCTCCATCACCCAATGGCTCAGTGCCTAGGTAGAGGCATATCCCTTGTGGAGCTACTTCTGGGACTCCAGTTGGCACTTGGGAGTGAGTACTGTGAAAGATCATCACTTTCCCATTATGATCAGGCAGACCAGAGGTCCCATGATCCCAGAGGTCCTATCAACTCTTAGACAGAGCTCACATCCCCTCTTAACCCTATTACCAAATCACTCTACCATTTTCATGGCTGCTGCTGCTCAATGAGAAGCGTTCAGGCACCTCCCATCATGGCTTCTAGGGAGCCCATCTTCCTCAAGTTTGAAAATAGCTGAAATGTGTCAAAGATATACTCACTTCTTTATGAGGAAATAGCAGAGGCATGTCTTCCTTTTCTATCTTCAACAAATACAAGTTACTGTTTCTCAGTTGCTGCTATAGAAACATGTTAGTCAGCTCAATCTTTTGAATTTTCAATCCCTTAAAATTAATAATCTCATTTTTGCTCTGATGCCAGCAAACTTCATGACTCTGTAAAATAAAAGTGTATAGGCCAACCAGACAATGTGGCCGAAGTCCCATCTCAACCATCCAAATTCCTCCAGAATTAACTGAACGTTAGGTAATCACAGTTCTCACCCAGTTCTTATATATATCCATTAAAAATAATAATTAAACAAAAGATTCTTGGCCTATTTCTTGCAGCCTGTGTTGCACAATCCCATCTGCATTTATCTTTTACATCTCCCTTGCACATCAGGCAATCATTTTCTTCCTTATACCCCTCAGAGCATCATGAGTGTGGTAATAGTTTCCATAAGAATTGCTTTTCCCACATATATCTTAGAGTGTTATCTTTTTATCTATACTAATACTGTATTTTAAAATAACTTTTAGTATCCTAATTGGGGTGAGGGTTTCTCCTGTGCTGAGATTCACAAAGGAGTAAGAAAGAAGTAGAATGCAATAACGCAGTTCTTACCTCTTTGGACTTTTCCCCTGGTTAGACACACTCTTGCTTGGCAGCTCTCACAAACTGGACAATCATATGGAAAGCAACTGCTACATGGTTCCTTTGCAAGGCTGCACTGGCTCACTCAGAGCACACAGAGACAAAGATGCTTTGCCAGGTATGAACTCCTCTGGACTATCTGAACAGCAGATACAAGAAACACATTTCATTCTTTTATCTTAAATCATTAATTTTAATGATTTTTAATTTAATTTTAATTTTAATATTTAATTTTAATAGTCACCTTTAGAATGTGGAAACCGCACATGTCTCTGCACTGGTGTACTTAATTTAAGAATTCTAAAGTATGTTCTAAATTTAAACTCAAAGAAATAAGCAGAAATGGATTCATTATCAAATACACACATGGACATATATATGTATATATATGTATATATATATGTACCTACAGGGTAGCATAAGGCCAGACACAAAGTATGCACTCCATAAGGTATATATCATGTTGATAAATTTAAGCATGTTTTGAAAGTGCTTGTGAAATTTATATTTCAATTCACTCTGCCATAAATTCATTTATACACAGAAAGACCTCCACATGTTGTTTTACATCTCCTGTTCAAAGATGTGTTTTAATTATATTTTGCATATTTTTAAAAAAATCATTATTCTGTATTCATCATTATCAGAATATATATCAGAAATGCGGTAGCATTTAATGAGTCAACATTTTCTTTACATACCTCCACTGATATATGGGATTTTCTTTGCATTTTAACAGTAATTGTGTTATTGTCTGACATGTTTTGTTAATTATGTCAGAATACAAGACTGACATATCTGATGCAAGTTGAAAAATGTTATTTGGATCTCAGAAATTTGTATTAAATATGTTTCAATAGTTTGTTTCAATGAACATGGAAGCAGTCCATCGTAAAATAGTACATTGTCATGATTAACTGCCAAAACAAATCCTATCCTCAGCTTATGGTTATATTTTAAAAATCAGCAGAGCCAACGGAGGAAACTCTTGTTACTAATGGAAAATGTATGAGTTTTCATGGACCATTCCTAAATTTTCCCTGGTTTCCAAAACATCTGAAGAATCCCTTGCAATGTAAAATAATAATAACAACAATCACAATAGAAAGCAGAAAGGTGTACTTATAAGATGATGTTCCAAGTTTCAGAGTTCTTTGTCTTACAACCAAGCACACGAATTAGTGCAAATCAGTTCTGCTCAAGACTTCACAGAGTATTTTGATCTATTTTTCTTCCCATATATTTTGTTTGTCCTGTTCTGGTAGACATGAGTGGTATTTTGCATTCTTGCCTAAATACAGAAGTGATCGGTTTCTAACAGTTACTTTTATGATCTACCGTATTAATATAATACAGAATTTTGTTATATTCAGTAGCTGGAAAAATGTCACCTGTCTGAATTTTTTTTTCCACTCAAGGTTGATCAAAGGATAAAGAAAGGTCTCTTTCATCTAGAGTTCGGCCCAATAATTTAAACTCATGGATTTAACTATTTACTTCGTATTCCGGGAGTAGGGATAAATATCTCTGAATACTTCATTGTATAGGATTTTCTAATTGCATTGTAAATGTGTTATGTACTGTTCACTTCTTTTTCATTTTTACAGAATGTTGCATCAGTACCTCAGATATTTGTTGTTCCGGCAATAGTTCCTACAAGATGGTGGTCCTCCTTCCCAGCATTAGGCAGGATTATTCAGCACCCTGGGAGTTCACAGAATACCAATTATCTTGAACTTCTAAACACTTCACCTGACAACAATCTGTTATACAGTAAACATAATTCCATCTTCTTTTATAAAACTAGAAATTAAAATTGCAACTCATTCCCTACTAGACTTTTTCTAGTTTTACTCTTTCATTTGTTCATTTAATTCCTAAGTGACATACTGTATTATGTCAAGCAAGTCACATCACAGTTTGTTACATCACAGTTTGTTACATCACATTACAATAGTTAATGCATTTTGGCAGGTGTAACCCTTTGGGCCCATCAGTCACTGAATTATGTTCTCTATAAACTTCTTTATCATTCTGTGAATGGTATGCCTCTTTTTGTAATGAATGCAAAACAGTGCATGGCCAAGAATTAAGCACACTGAAAAGAGGACAAACAGTAAGTGACTGAAAAACTTTTGGAATAATTGAAGAGGTTTTTCTGAAGGAGAATGTGTTTCCACAATAAAATTGTTAAAATTCTGATAGCTCCTGTGATTACTGTTTTCTATCATATTTCAAACACTCATTTGAATGACCAAATTATATTTGGAACCATTTAGATTTAACATATTGGTATTGAATATTTCAAGTGAAATTTTTAAATGGAAGCATGGCTTCAGACATAGAGGGAATCAAAGTCAGAGCCATTGTATTCTTCCACTTAGTATTAAAAGTGATGCATAAAAATAAACAATCTTTCTTCACAAATGTGCTGAGAACACACAGTTGTTTATAAATGATAGCCATGAAGACTGAGATTTTAACTGTCACCTGCCACTCAAAACAGATAATTAAATACTTCCTCAGAATTTTAATGCTCATGTAAAATGTTTTGTTATATTTTAGAATTTCTAAGGAACAGGAAGAAATTTAAAATTATGTTAGCACTTTAAAAATGGGTGATAGTGGTCAGAACCACATTAATAGAATGACTGATAGCAGTGGGTTGACCCCATTCAGCAACTATGCACTCACCAACTATTTGCTTACTCTTGCCCAGCAGGATGGTGGAGAGGTTCATAAGGGCAAAAGGAAGAAATCCTTCTGGATCAAGGTATAATTTAATAAATGAAGGGTAAAAAAAGTTAAAAATTTGCTACAAAGATCATCCCTCACCACTTCCCTCTAGCAGACAAGTTTCCAGCCAGTCCCCAAAGACAGACTACTTTGGGAAAATTACAACCCTGCCTAGTTCTGTAGCTGAGAATGATGTCATACGCATGAAATATCTCCTTAGTCATTTCAGATCAGCTGTCCTTTCTGTAGCCTCTCCAAATCTCTTGTCTGTTCCCAGCATATTCATGTGCAGGGGCAAAGTGAGAAATAGCAAAGGTCTTGATGCTGTGCAAGCACTGTGTAGCAACAGTGGTGTTATAAGCATAGATCTAATAACCATCAACAAATTGGCTTCTATGAAGAAAATTATCGCTGTTCCAACCAGTTCCAGTACATTGATACAGCATTCAAAAGTGAGCAAAGAATTTGAGAAATGTAATCAATGGGACTTAAATAACCTTCCTCTATTTAAACAGGTGAAAATGAAGTAAGCAAATATTTTGTATGGTCATTGATGTGGATTCCCACAGTCCAGAAAACAGATTCACTTTAATAGGTTTAAAGAAGACATACTGGAGGCTTAATCAAAGCACTGAAATGTTCATCCTTTTTTCCCTGATTATTGAGAAGGTATAGGGAAGTTCTAATTGTGGACTAGAGCTGCCTGCAACATTCCACATTGCTGCCTGCAACTGTGTGGGTATAAGAGCTGAATAACTGAACTTGCACAAAATGTCAAAATTGAAGTTTTATGTTATCAACATCTTGAAATTTTAAGTCAATCTCAGTGTTAAAATAATCTACACAGAAATGCAAATTGACATAATTTTCACCAATCCAGACCTGGTTTGGGATTAAAATGCTGACTAAAGAATCTCAGAGTAGGATTTGCAAGACTGTAAACAAATATTTGTATTCACCATGACATACTAACACAGGCAGAATACTATGGAGCCTATGCCAAAATCCTTGTTGGATGCAGCCTGGAACCATATACTACAGTACAACATCTTATAAATTTTGCATGTGTTTGGGGAGCAAATATTTGGCTAGCCCTATGCTCTGCAGTAGAAAATGGCTATTAATTTTCATACTACATTGTTTTTCTAGATACTGCGATTAACCTTTCCTATTTTTGAAAGCTTTTCTTCCACAGTAAATGATGCAGTGCCGTATGATTGGGTCCGATTGACACAGTGTATCTGTTTGCAATCTGTCAGCTGTAAATATATATGTAAAGTAATACATTTGTGTAAAATATGGGTTGGTGGGCACCTGGCAGCCAGACAGGTTTAACTCACAACAGTCTATGTCTTCACCACTGATCTTGTATTAGTCAGGGCCAGAAATTTCACCAAGCTAAGCTTTACAATTCAGTGTAGCCGAGAGCTTTCAGAAGTAAAGGAAGCAAAAGATCAAACAGCTTCCAGAGAATTTTTTTTGTTTTTTGTTTTTTGAATGCAACCCTCTCGATCAGCTGAAAAATTACGAAATTATTCTGCTAATTTATGTAAAGCTACTGTCTATAAGCAGTCTATAAGAAACTTGACCAATTAGGTTTTAAAATGTTTTTAATATAAAAAATTGAACATTTCTCTTGATATCTCAATTTCCTTTTCTTCCGATATTTACAGTTAAGTATCTTTAAACAGATATTTCCAATAGTTCATCCTAACCTCATACTAAAGATTAAAAGTGTGGAAAGGCAAATCCATTATATTTTACTTGAATAAAACTTTGACCAAATTATTTGAAATATAAATCTTCCATATTGATTTGACTTATTTTGATATTCACATAGCTTTGTGTAAATGAATTGACTGTACAATTATTCTAATGCTAATGTACTAAGTTTTCTCTTTTCACCTTAGCTCTTCAACTGATTTTCTAAAAAATGTTTTTTAATCTTCAACTGGTTTTGACTCTCTTCGAAGAGTACCTTCCTCTACCATGCTCATGAAGAAATAATATACTGCCACATTTGATCCATTGTCTTTTTAAAGTCAGAGAAATCACTTCAGCTGTCCATATCTATATCTGTAGCCATTATCTGTTACCAGAAAAAGAAAAAATGTAGTAGCTGAAGGAGAAGGGAAAAAAGTCAAATCAAATAAAATCTAGACACAGACTAGACAAATAGTACAATAAAATGCAATAAATGAGGAGCTCTAATAGTTACACAATCAAAAATCTGGAGATTTCAGTGACTGCTGGGCACCTTCTCTAACATAATATCAGAATTGATATTAAAACCCTTTTAGGTGAATGTTCAAATAATAGCTATTACCAAAGCAGTTATATCAAATATATAAAAATTTATGTAAGTGAAGAGAAAAGCCAAGGTGTAATTTGAAATCAATGCAAAGATGTATTTTCAACAGAGAATCTCACAAAAAATTTTCTTCCTCTAATAATCTCATTTAGTACTCACAGCCTTCTAAAAATACTATAACAGAAACATCCACTGTTTTTCAGGTTTCATTTTAAATAGTTTTTCTAAAACTCCAAAATAAACCCAAATATTTGTTTTACTATTTTGAAAATATGGCCTGCTCTACTACAATTTTAATTCAGGTGTGATAAAAATTGTAGTCAAAACCTGGGGTTACCTGTACTGACTGTAGACATGTAATCTCCATTAAAGCCATTGTGGGTATGGACTGCATTCACCTGAAACTGAACATTTATCTGCACATTGTCTTTAGGATGCCAGGTTAATGCTTATGGTATAACTCAGCGTCTTCATTATAATTTTCCTACTGGTGGATAACCACTGCTTTTAATGGTGCCCATCTTTTTGAGAGTGGACAGCATAAGGGAATATTTCCTATATTATGCTGGAAGAGGCAACAAGGCTTACATTGCAGAGTCCATAGAGAAAATCAAGGGAAAACATGTCTGAGAGACAAGACTGAGAAGCAGAGCTCAGTGAATATATAAACTTTCTAGTTTTTGCCCTTTATCTTCAAGTTGCTTAACCTACTAGGACATGCTATTATTAAACATATCCACCATAACCATAATCACATAATCACAATCAAATAACATCCCAGGTAGAAAAAGAACTACTTTTCTCAGTAATCTTCATCCCCCTGATCTATTCTACAGACTGAATGCACTTTTCCAATATTGTCTCTTTCTCAAATCAAGAACTGTAACTCACCTAGAGGGCTATCTGTATGTCCAGTGAAACCAATAATCTTTAAGCATAAGGTCCTCCATAATTTTCTAATTTCTTTTACTTTAAACTTTTGTTATAATTCTGGATATTCAATGGAACAAAGGTCTTCTACTGCTATAATTAACATGTATCTCTTTCAACAGATTCTAGACAGAAATCTCCAGCTACTACTGTAGTATAGATAAAACTAAAAGAAAGCACTGAGATAGAAAACCAAAGAAACATTAGCACTTTGCATGTCTGTGTAGTCAGTCTTTTAATACTTGGTCATTACATATCTTAACTTAGGATTCCATAAGTTCATTAAACATTAAGAACTTGATTTTGCAGGGTTTTATGCATAACTCGGCAATATGTTATTGACAAATAAGACTTTAAGACTAAAATAATTTACTTTCAGAAAATTCACAAGCTTTGTACAATGCATTAGAGTCAGGAATTTACAGCTCAAGTTCATCTCTAATTAAAACACTGATATCAGCCAGTGAAGGTATTTGATACATGACTTCCTCTGTACTTTTAAATTATTTAAGAAGCACTTGAGATCTTTGTGGATGGTCTCCTTTAGAATATCTTTCCAATGTGCAGAAATGCCAATATGCCAATGGCTTATGCTTAGAGCCAGTTATGGCAACTACTTCCTTGGTGTCCTTGCTTCCTAAGGAGCAGGAAAAAGCCACTCAACATCCATATTTGATATAAACAAGAACAAGGAGGCTACAAAGAAAGAAAAACAATAGCACCTTATCTGTGATGTTTATATCAAATTACACAAGGAAGATATAAATGAGGATAATATTGTGCACCTGGAAATAAAATTATACACTAAAATAATATTTCACTTTATTAAGGCTCCTTAAACTTAAGTATTTTCAAAATTTAAGCAAGAAACCCTCCAATTGTTTAATATTTGCAGAACTTAGTTCTGTCCCTTTTGCTGCAAATATTCGAAGTATTTTGTTTCCATTGAAAGATTTGTGTGCTGAAAGTCAAATATCAAACATAGGGTACCTGTAAAATATGTTATTTAGCAAACACCTGAAAAATGTACTCTGAAAATAACCTAAACAATGTTTCAGTGGTTTGCAAACATTTCAAGGTATGCATGCAACAGTTTAAAATGGCTGAATTCATCTCCAGAGAGGCATCAATGAAAGGACTGAGTAACTTTAAACTTTATTGAAAAATACAATTTAGGTTAAGCATCTTGAGCAGTAACTACGTGTCTGCTGTTACACAGAAGACACCAATCAACAATAGTGCATCTGAATTTTCTGTAAAAATCAAATACTAATCTATTCCTCATGCCACACATTCGTGTTCTTATGTTTCATTAAGGAAAATAATGACATTTTTCCCACAGAAATTGCTTCCACAATAATACTGAGTTACAGATTGTATTGTCTCAAAACACAGTGGTATATACCAACATATTTTATCTTTTACTCACATTCTGAATGCCAAGAATAAAATATTTTGTTGTGTAAATGAATTTACACAACAATAATGATTCACACAACAATAATTTAATTATTCATTAAATTTTTCAATTTATTTCAAGTGTGATTCTGTTGCACTGTTGATGGCCAAATTTTGAAAAGAACAAAAATACATAAAAATGGAGCAACATAAGAAATGAAATGTCTTTATCTAAATTTTGACCATGTTTTCTTTACAGGTAGAGCATATTTTCTCTGTTCAAAGTCATATTTCAGCAATAGTTTCCCCAGGTAGCCACCTTCCTTTCCAATTTCTGCTGATATTTTTATCCTGGGAAAAACTGCTCATGACACTCATATTTGTGGATCGATATAAAATGCTGTGAAGCTGATGACTTCAGTTATTTTTTTACATTGTGGCTCCCATTGAGTGAGTAATGAGAATGGCAGAGCAAGAAGGTGAAAATAACTGAGACTGGATTTTTCTGAGAAGTTTTGCTGTAGGCCAGAATTATAAATGGGAGACTTTCAGAAGAGTGGCTTCCATATACTTTGGGTAAACAAATGACCAGCTCTTCTCCCACACTTTGTTTACCTCTGTTCCAGATTTCATTCTTTCTGGTTTTCCTCTTGAAGCTGTATTATTACTTTTCAATTCTTCTCTGCTGTGCATTTCTGTTTCTTCAAATTTAATAGTTTTCATTTGTAAATATGTTTCCTCAAAATGCATCTTTCTTTGCATGCTTCTCCAGGGTTCTCTGTTTAGTTATGCTTTTTTTTCTTCTACCCTCTCATTTTCACTGTTGCCCTGGTGCTTTTTTGTCTTTCTCCACTCACTCTCTTCTCTGGTATTATATGCACTGTGGTTCCCTTTTGGTGTTGTTATCTCATTTTCACCATTTGGTCTCTGTCTACTTATGATAAAGATGCAAAATACAGAGCAGTCTCCTTGCTTAATATTCAGAAAACAGGGAAAGAAATATCTTCATGCTGGCAAAACTCAAAACAAGCAGCTGAAAAGTTCTCTGCTGTCTCACATCTCCTTTTTTCGGACACACCAAAAAAGGGCTTTATAGCCATAATTAAACTAGAAATTTTAAAAACAATTTGAACTATATTAATTTTATTCTTTACATTAAACATTCTTGCAATGTTATAGATAGTTTCTCCAACATTTTCAAATTGCATTGATAATTCAGATTACTACAATACACTGTAAGAGTCAATCAAATCAAAAGTTTGTTCCCACACTGATTGACTCCAGTGCTGGCCAGCAGAGAATGGCAACCCTCCTTGCTTTCTGCTCCTCATGGTTATGGTATGTGGGCTGCAGTCAAGAGACTTATATTTCTCAACTGTTTTCCCTTCCCTCTGCATCCTTCTACCAAAGGAGAAAGCAAAACAGAAATCTCCCCCAGCTGCTGTCACTGCACCACCATTATCTCTCTATAACTTTTGCTGCTGCAGATGCCACTGTCAGTGCCAGTCACATGGAAAACTGAACTGTCACACACACGGGAGCAAGCAGCTCTGGGGACATGGCTGCTTGTGATGTTCTGCTCACCCCCACACCTTTTTCTGGCTGAGCAATTGCCACCCATGATAGTTATGATGGCTGCCTTTGTTTTACAGATAACAACGCAATGAATCTTGCTCAACAGCTAAGGGCTAGATGAGTGTACATCAAAACTACAGCTGTAATGCAAATAAAACTGTAAGACAACCATCATACTCCATAAATAGTGGACAGCCCTAGCTCAGGGCCCACTGAGCTTTCCTGCATGGCAGCAGCTGCATGCCAGGATCTCCTCTTGAGTGGAGATGCCTCGAGAATCCTTGTCACGTGAGGTACTCAGTAAGTAAATTGGGAGTAAGTGCACTGAAACTTTGAAACCTTAGCCAAGTGGCATAAAGGACTGATTGTGCATACATAATTCTTTAGATATAAACCAAGTCCATGACTAAGTCTGGATCCAGCCACACCTAAACTCCCATCAGAATGTTTAGAAAGCAAGGAGGTCCTTTCTGAATCTCATGACTGAACAGGAAGATCTCCCTGGCAGTTTTGCTGATCCTGTCCTCTATGCAGTAAATAACCAAGTGTACTTTGCCACTGAATCTCCTTAAATCACTGTCACATTTACTATAAAACTTTGTTAACTTATTTAATATCAGTAAACATATTTCTACTTCTCCCTTATATGTGAAGCACTTCACTCCATCTGTGACACTGGTCCCAGTATCCCACCAGTGAAACTTTAGCGTCCATCACTTGACGGGGAGCGTATGGGGAGCACATGAAGAAACATGGGGAGTCTGTTGTCACTTGCTATTCTTTCATATGAACATCTTCCTAGCAATTCTTACTAGTTGAGTAGAAAGAATTCCTTCCCACAAAACTAATTTTATGGTCCATAATAGTTCAAAGCTTTTTTTAAGGCATAGTGTTTTCATTTTTGAAAATGTGTATTTTTACCAAGGAAACAGGGAAAGTAATGGTGATATTTGCTTAACAAATGATAAGACTCTATTCTAAACTGTATTTACATGGCAAATTTTTGGTAATGTGGGAGCTGCAAATCTGTGTTCTGTGAGAAGATACCAGAAGCTGCCCCCTTGTCTGGCAAAGTCAGTTCCAGCCAGGTCCAGGACATAAAAAAATGCTGTGCAAAAAGGAGCTGGGAGAGAGGAGTGGGAATGAGAGAGAAACATTTCTGCAAATACCAAGGTCAGTGATGGAAGACAGGAGGTGCTCCAGGTACCAGGGTAGAGATTTCCCCTGCAGACTGTGGTGAAGACCATGGTGCCTCAGGTTGTTCCTCTGAAGGGCCCCGGTAGAGCAGATATCCATCCTTCAGCCCATGAAGGACTGCAAAACAGAGCAGGTGGACGTGCCCTGAAGGAAGTTGCAGCCAGGCTGAAGCAGGCTCCTGGTAGGAACTACAGCCCATGGAGAGGAGTCCACTCAGGAGTAAATTTTTTCTCAGGACCTGAAACTCTGAGGGGAACTGATGCTGGAGCACTCTGTTCCTGAAGGAATGCGACCCCTGGAAGGGACCCATGCTGAAACAATTAATGAAGAACTGCAGCCCATGGGAAGGACACAGGTTGAAAAAGCCCAGGAAGGACTTCTTTACAGAGATGGAACTTCACAGTGGAGCAAGACAAGAGTATGAGGATGAAGGCGGGCCAGAGGGAAAGAGTTATGAATCAACTGAAATCCCCATACCTCATCCCTTTGTGTTACTGAGGCAGGGGACCTAGAATAGTTGGGAGTGATGTGTCTGGGAAGAAGGGTGATGGGAAGATGTTTTAGATTTGTTCTTATTAGCCTAGTCTGGTTTTAACTGTCAATAGAGTAAATTAATTTCTAGATTAAATCAATTTCCCTTAATCAAGTCTGTTTTACCAGTGACAGTAATTCCTGAGTGATCTCATTCACTCAGAAGCTTTTTGCTGTATTTTCTCCTACTGTCCTGTTGAGGAGGAAGCATGATAGGGCCTTGCCTAACAGCCACCCAAAGTCAATGCACTACATAAACACATGAATATTAAATAATTTAATAATGTGTACCCATTATCTTGTTACAAGAATTCCTACCTCCACCTTAATATTTAATGTGAGAAAATATTGTCATGGTTTTAATACAGCCTTCATTTTGTAAGACATTTCACAGTTTGTGGACAGTATAGCTCCATCTGTCAAATAACCACAGAATATGAAGAAAAACTTTTAACACAGGCAGGCTTATGAACAGGATCACTCCCAAAGGACAAATTTGTAGTTTTGGTTTCTTGTGAGCAAGTATAATTAATATAAAACAGAAGGTGAAGGGAACAAAGGGATTAAAACTTTTGTAATAAGACAAATCTGTTTTCCTCCCCCCTCCTTGTACAGTAAATCTGTTGAGTAAAGTACATGATTTTCTTTTAAGCACTCACTGAAGAACAAAGTAAGCAAGGTAGTACAAAGAGGCTTTGGAAAGATTGTAGGAGAATAACTTGCTGAAAAATTTGGTTTTGTTTTATCATGTAAGAGACAACTGCTGGTTTTCATATGTTGATAAATCTACAGTCAAATACAGAATGTGGCTTTTTAATGATAGCAACTTATTTGTTAAAGGAAAATTCTTTTGTTGCATGCTGTTACTTATTGTATAAAAAAGGGCAAACTGAAATGTATTGTAAGAGTAGTAGTTGGGAAGTAAAATTTTAAATGTAAATCGGACCCTTTTAACAAACTTCTTTTTTTTCCTTTCCAAGGTTCCATTTCAGAAGTTCAGATCAATCTAATTTCCAACCTTTAAGATAGCAATTATGATCCTTAGCCAGTGTATATAATTTTTCATCTTACATCAGTAATTAATCCTACCAACATTCTGTGACAGTTTTAAGTATTATTACCAATATTTTATCAGTGAAGGTAACAATTACAGATACAGACAAAGCTTTATTTAATTTCTGAAGAATCTTGTATTCTTTATTGTTGATTTTATGTAGCTTGTAGTACCATTCCTATGATCAAGACATGCATGCAACAAATGGTTACTCTATTTTTTATTCAAATGTAAATTTTATACTGCCTGCAACATCATGAAGAATGACTCAAGATAAGAATGTAGTGTACAATGTTTGTATTATGCACATTGCAAATTTCCTCTAAAATACTGAATATTTTGAAGTTTTGCAATAAGTAGAAACCTATTCTTTCTTATTTCTCAGAAGTCTCAAATTTTGGAAATGCATGCTATAATACTCTGAGAGGCTGAAAAATGTGATTCTATTCCAGTGAAGATAAAGATATGCAAATTTTACTTTATTTCTATAATGTCGCTGAGTTATATTGAAAAATTTTCTGCTCTTTTGTGGGGAAAAGCTACTAAGCCCAGTAAAGCGATTTGCAGGATTGCTTTTCATTCATGCTAATTACATCCTATTTGTAGGATCAGCAGTTGCTGATTGATGAAGTGATTCTTAGAGGTACATGCACATCTACTGCAAGGGTTGCAAGAGAAAACCCTCCTGTTTGAAAGCAAATATTTTTACCAAATTTCTGCTTTTTCTAATTTGAATTTGACATGTGCTTGCACTCTGAAACATCTGCAATTTGATTTGGCTTCACTAGCAATTAAGTGAGTTTATTGGAAGTAATTTTTACTGGCAAATATGGAGTTGTTGAAAAGAGTAATGCATCAGTTATAAAGAGCAAATTATTGGGTGGTTGGTGCACTTTTGGAAACCATGGGACATGCTGTTTAAGTGCTTTAGCTGAGAAGAGAATAGCAAACTTCTAAGCTAAGAAGTGTTAGAGCAGAAATTCGAAGGTTGTATGACATGTGCCCACTGCTGCCAAAAATAGCTAAACCTAATTGTTTCAAAATGAGATGTGATTAAAAGGTGATTATATTTGCATCCTTTGGAGGGGGGAAAAAACACATAAACAAACAAAACAACACTGAAAACAAACAATAAATGCTACACCAAAACACAAACAACACAAACCTCAGATCTTTTTTGTATCAAATTGAATCCCTGAAAATCTTGGACTTTCTTAACCTTGCTTTCATGCAACCGTCTTCGTTCATAAAACTGTATTAATCATAATCTCATAAATATTTTTCCTTTTTGTCAGAATTTAGTTAAATTTAGTTATCATTTCCAAAGCACTCTGATATTAATATGAGAAGCACCATAAAGAAAATCAGAAGAAATATATAATGGTGAACATGCTTACTTAAAACAATACCAAGAATTATTTTCCATTCAGATGTTTCTTCTGAAAGACTTAACAATTGTTGGGATTATATTGAAATTCACTTTCAGGCCCTGAGCAGTATCACAAACATACATTTTGGCCATTACTGCCATGTATTTTTTGAAGCCTATGAATTTTAGCTGCAATTTTTGTTCGCACAAGGTCAGTCCATGTCTTTGATTCTCCCATCACTGACCTCAGCTTTTGCTACAAGGACTACACAGAAATTTTTAAGCTATTGTCTGAAAAAAGTCGATGGCCCTAAATCTTATGAAATGATAAAAAAAAAACAGCTAAAAACCCCACACAACTATTTCTATAATTGAATAAAGACATAGAAGACAAGTCAAATAGGTATGTATTCTGGGAGGGGAAACAGAGAGGGGAAAAAAAGCTAAAATCTCAACTTATCTTCAGAGCTGCTCCCATTTTCCTTCCAGTTTATTTTCATCAAGTTTTTCTTCCCCTTAGAAGTTTCATTTACTCAGAATGCAAATAGACAGTGTCAAGTGACAAGATGACCTAACTACTGGTGAGTATGAAGTGCCTAAAATATTTGATAGGAGTGTTGTTTGGATTGAACAGCCATACAGTAATTTAAAGACATGAGCAGATAAATAAAAAATTGCATCGCTGCAAACAGCTCAAAATTATAGAACCTGAAAAATCAATTGCATTACAGGTGGTGGAAATATATTTATAAGTCTCACAAAGTTCATCTAGGTCCACTTAGATCTTTGGATCTGACAAGCATTGTCATGATGACCGTCCCTGCATTTCTCTGAGGCAGCTGAAGTTTACAAATTTTTGTCACATTTTTCCTATCTTAAATGATTAAATTCTCTTTTATTCAGGAAAGCAGCTGTAGACTCTCAAGATTTATTTTTTTAATCAATATTAAAAAAAACATTTTGTTCCATTATACCCTAGATGGGGATTTGTTCCAACTACTCTGTTCTAATTCTTAATCAACTAACCTGAAAAACTTGGAGGAAATCCATTCTGGGATAATTAGTTCTGGATGCATTTACTCAAAATGTGTAACAGCATACACTGAAAATCAATTATCTAAGAGTCAATCCCCATTGTTATCACATTAAAGAGTGTATAACAGTGAAGATTTCACTGTTAGAAAATATCATTCCCATGCTTGAAAAAGGCACCCCATCCTGAAATTTAAGTAACACTATAAGTATTTCTACCCCTTTTAGTGTCTCAATGACTAGAATACACAATTACCTTGTGTGTTGGTTAATATTTCTGTCTGTCTGGACCTAGTTCTTATTTCCACTCAATTTGACATGTCAGAAATGAATTTAGTGCTGCTCTTGAACATTATCTCAATTAGGGAACTGAAATAACTTAAACTAACTCATGAATGTAAATGTTTTAGACAGAAGTATTCACGACAAGTGTACAGAAACATGGGAACACACAGACGTGCTACTAAGACTCGGCTTTACTTGGAACCTATTGGAGACAGACCAGAGGAGGGCTACAAAGATAATCAGAGGACTGGAACACCTCTCCATTGAAGACAGGCTGAGACAGTTGGGGTTGTTCAGCCTGGAGAAGAGAAGGGTCTGGGGAGACCTTACAGCACTTTCCAGTACCTAAAAGGGGCTTACAAGAGAGCTGGAAAGGGACTTTTTGTAAGGGCATGTAGTGATAGGACAAGGGGGAATGGATTAAAACTGAAATAGAGCAGGTTTAGATTAGACATTAGGAAAAAATTCGACAGTGTTAGGATGGTGAGACACTGGAACAGGTTGCCCAGAGAAGCTGTGGTTGTCCCACCCTTGGAACTGTTCAAGGGCATGTTGGTTGGGCTTTGAGCAACCTGGTCTAGTGGAAATTGTCCCTGCCCATGGCAAGTAGGTTGGAACTATATGATTTTAAAGTCCCTTCCAGTTCTAATTACTTGATAGAGATTTTATTAAAATATTTTTCTCCAATCACATAAACAGAGACAGTATTCAATGGATACTCTTCTGTGTCCACTTTTTTCCTTCTTTGGAAAATCAATTAAGTATAAAATATACCTGACTGGAATAGTTAAGCTGTTAGGACAATTACATTTCCACAAGCAGAAATTGTGGTAAGACCATGTGTCACAGAAAAAGTGAATAGGGATTGATTATTAATTTTTCCATAAGTACATTTTAACATTATAAGAAATTAGAATCTTCAAATCAAATCACCCCCCAACCATTTTTTTCAAACATCTTTAATATTGCAGAAAATAAAATATTTCTATGTATTAAAATTCAACAATTAGTCATATTTATTCACAGAGCACTCATCTGGACTAAATCAAACTTGTTAATTTCTCTGTTATACATTATTGTTCAGTTCTGTGAATATGCATACTGGTTGGGAGTAAGAAGGCAGAACAAACAGGAAAGGATGCAGAGGTTGAGACAGACTCTTTCAGTCTTTACCACACTGTGATGATATTATCTCTTCACCCAGTAGTGGCTGTCTGAGACATGAGATCAGGCAGTAAGGACCTATGTTCTTATCCATTATGGTCCATTCTTGCAATCCAATGTGTTGTATAAAACTGTGGTTAAAATCCAACCTGAAGACTCCGATAGACTACAGTTTTATTAAAGATACATTCCATGAGCTTTTAATTTTAATGATTTTTCTTTGAGAATTCTTTCATTTTATGGATACTCATCTGGTATTCTTTGGTATAGTAACTGTGCTTATATTCTATTTATACACTGTACCTAAAACAAGAATTCTTTCCAATATACTTTTTAAAGTAACTGAGATCTCTGAGTTTTACTGGGCCTGTGTTTATAAAGTGTCATTTTCAGAAAAAATTCACTAGCACATATTGTATGTTCTGTGTGTTCTAAATACTAATGGAAGCAGGAATTAGTAAAATCTCTGTGATAGTAATTCAGCCTTGAGGTCACCACGAAAAAAGACTGGTATTTCAAAAAAAAAAATTTGAGATACTGCAGTCATTTAACACTTTCACAATTCAGGACTACATTTTGGTTAGCTTTGTTTAAAGCAAGCTGTTTCCAGTGTATTCCAGCAAAATCTTGATAAAAATTTAAAGAAATCCAATGGATTTGCTTAATTTTCCACTAATGTAGTTTTGATTTTCTTTTAGTCCGTTGGCTTCCTTTGAGTCACTTCCTACTCACATTGCCATGTTCCAAGCCAGAATTCAGTCTGCTATCTCTTCAAAAGAAAAACTGAAAAAGTATGTTCATAAGATATTTTCCTGCCAAAGTGATTGATAGACCATACGGCCAAATATTTTAGTAGGGATTGCTTTGTTTGTTCTTTTCCTGTAGCTTAGTTTTTATAGCAAATGGCTGTGTACAAAAACAGTAACATAAACTATGTCTTTGAACTCAAGAGAAACCAGGCCAACATCCTGAGACACTGGGAAACAGCACACTTAACACCAAATGAAAGCAATTCAGGAAAATAGGGCTGTTAAACATAAAAAGTTCCTTTAAAGAAAATATGAAAACACCAGTAGAGAAGTATACCTTTCTGAGTGTTTCTCAAAGGTACCAGATACCTTGTTTTGTTCTTGTTTTTGAAGGAAAGCTTGTCTTTGCTTCTGCAGCTTTCCAACATGAAAAAAAAAATATATAGCTTTGATGGATTTTTAAATAATTTCCAGAATCTGCCAACACTCTGAAGGATAACTCAGTTCAACAGCAAATATTTTCTCCATACTTTCAGAAAACAAACATTATCACATAGGAAGAATGCTTGTGGAATATCTGAAATAGTTTTTAACTGTAGGAATGCAAACCAGCACAACAGCTTAGGCTAGCCACTCTTAGGATTTGAAAGCTGCTAAAAGGCATCTGTATTCAAAGTGATACTCTACCATGATGATTAGCATAAACAAGAAATAAACACATCTGGTCCAGCGGAAATAATTTTCAGCTCCACTGTTGAATTCCTTTTGTCCGTGATTTGTGTATTTCAGGAGGTTTTGTCTTGGTTGCTGACAAACTTCTATAGTTTGAGAAGCTTCTATGTCCATTAACTGAAAAAAGGAATAAACTATCCATAGAATCTCTTCTTATTCATGGGATGCACAGCATACACACCTGAAAGTACATCTCAAAGGTGAAGGAGTGAGCTTTGGGACTGGAAACTAAATGGCTACATTATATACTCTATTGACCCAGCTTATTAGACTGCATATGATTCCACACTAATGTATCAGAGAGTTAAACTGCTATCAGAAACAAATAGAGCTCTGTGAAGCTGGGCTGTGACAGCTGATTCAGCAGGGTGTGATGAACACCTGACTTTAGAAAAATATGGATGGTAACATCACATCAGTTCTGTAAGCAAGAGCAGAAGGTCTAACTGTACAGCTCTTCACTTCAGATTGTAGCTCTGGCTAATAGTTACCAGCCTGAATGCAAATATCTTGTCTATCCTTAAGAGAGGGCCCCTGACTTCATGGTTGATAGAAGTCTGAGATCTCAAGCTGATGAAGGTCCTTTCCTACACTCTTGGGTAAGGTAACTAAGTCTAGGAGAAAATGCAATATTCCTCTGGCAGAAGATCAGCAGTCTTGATACACCGGACCTACAGGTCTCATCCTTTCTTCCGAGCTACCTTCTGAAGTTGTTTGGTAACCATTATATTTATGCAGCTTGGTCCAGCTGAGGGTGTGAGGTGCTCTCTGAGAAATCTTTCCAGATAGATCCCATAGGGGGCTTTGTCAGAGTCCTGCTGGGTCTCTAGATCTCTTCAGATGTGGGAAAACAGAGACCTAATTGGCAAACCTATTAACAGCGGTTTAGAGCTCAGCATGGGAGGCAGAATGGACCTCCAGAATGGTGTTCTCCAGGTCACAGAGCTGTTGCCAAGAGCTAAAAAATCAATGAAATAAATTTCCTGCCAAGCAAAATCCTGTGCACAGGAGACAGAGGTGCAAAGTGGGTTTCTGTCTGGCTTCCTACTGAGCTGGAACACATGGAGTGCCAGCAGCTATGAGATGGAGACAAGAATTAGAAAGTTAATGAAGAAATTGGTGAAGATACAGAAATTTGTGAAGTATAGGGAAGATGGAGGTGGTGTTTGAGGCTATATGCAACTTCCAGTCCGTGCTATGCACTGGTGATATGTTGCACTGGTTGGGGTGGCCAGCCCTGGGAAGTGTTGTGTTAAGCATTTGCTACAGACTATAGGCAGCCTAACCAAAAAGAGGAATTGAACTGCACATCTATAAGAAGGCAAGAGGGAGGGTCCAGGGAACTGCAGGATGTTCAGTCTCACCTCTGTCCCCTAGAAGATTATGGAGTAAAATGGACCAAATTCCAGACAAAGCCATTTCCAATCACCTGAAGAACAAGCAAGTGTTTGGAGACAATTGTTCTGGGAATGGAAAATCATTCCTGACCAACCTGGTGGACCTCTATTAAAGGAAAGTAGTGGATTGTTACTCACCTTAGCTTAGGAAGGCTGTCAACACAGTCTAGTATAGCATGCAGTAAGAGACATTTCTTACAGATACAATTAAAAACAAAAAAAATATTAATGAGAATATAAAGTATTAGAACAAGTTTCACTAAGATGTTCTGAAATGCCTGCACTTGGAGATTTTCAAAATTTTTTGCTTTAAACTCTAAGAAACCTGGTGTAGCTTAGACTACTTTAGAAATCCAGAGGTCCTACTAAACTATTGGGTTTTTGCAAATGATTCTAGGACTGAGTGTAAAATTCAGAAAATCAAGATATTTATTTGTCTTAAAGGGTGGGGGCAGATGAAAGAGGATATGAAGTGAAATAATACTAGAAATCTGGATTCAAACTAAAGCATTTGGTGCCTGAGTACTTGTTTTAGAAATATTCTTTAGATTGTTTATGTTCCCAAAATTTATATACAGATCTAGATGCTGAAGATCTTGATCAAAATGCTATCAAATTATGTATATTACAGAATCACAGAAAGGGTCAGTTTGGAAGAGACCACAGCAGATTATCTGGTCCAACCTCCCTCTCTGCTCAAGCAGGGTCATCCCAGAACACATGGCACAGGACTGTGTTCAGATGGTTCTTGAATATCTCCCGGGAGGGAGACTCCACAACCTCTCTGGACAATCAGTTCCAGTGCTTCTGGAAGTTCTTCCTCATGAACTTCCCATGCATCAGTTGAATATGAGGAAGAGCATATCAGATGTATGTAAAAGTAAATTCACATAAATAGGCATGTCAAGCAAAAATTAATGTTCTGACCTCATTCATTCCATATCAAGTATAGGCTATATGTTGGCATATGGCAATTCATATGTACCATAAAAGTTAAAGAGTTAAAGGGAAATGGACTTATATTTGTTTAAACTATTTACATAAAAAGTATAAGCACTTTTTTTCCCCAAGATTCTTCCGAAGACCCAAGAAAATTTTTTGGAAACCAGAGAGGACATTTTTCACCTTCATACAAAAATTGTCGTTCTATAAGAAAGAGAAGGAAAAATAAGACGATTTCTTTTTTCTCTTTTACCGTTTGGAAGATTGCTACACTCTGAGAGGATGTAGAGAGGAATGCACTGCTAAGCCTAGCACGAATAAAATTTCACAAGTATCCTGCCAAGCAGGACACTTATGAATGTCTGTAGTTACAGGAGTTGCACTGCACTCAGATGACTCCCTTCTGTTCTGGGTTCCAGTAAACAGGAATTTGACACAAGTTCAGGTTCATAAGGGAACCATCAGTAGAAGGCTAATGTGAGTATGTGAGAATTGTAAGTCAGCACTGATCTTTCCTTTGTGAATGAAATGGTAACTTTTTAGCCATAGTTCTTGGCAGAAACCTGGACTATATTTATTGCAGAAACTTAAAACATTTGGTATGTCCATCATTCTTCCAGTTTTACATTCTAATTCTACCAGATGCTAAACCATGGGCAAATCTCATACAAATCTCTTAGATCAGGCTGTGAATTGTTTTGGGTAAGGGAAGTCTTTTCCATTCTACTCTTTTACAGGTAATAAGATCTTTCAGGCTGGATGTACTGGAGTCTAAGCTAAATACATGACACTGGGTCATACTGGTAGCCAATAAAATTTAGTCTAGTATGGTACAGTAGGATAAAGATTATTGAATTCTTGAGGAAAGTGTACTTTTAAAATGCGTGTCTGCATACAACCCAGGGCAGTCTGTAATAAACACAAAACACAGAAGTATTATCAAATACTGACATTTCTCTTTAGATTCATTGTTAGATAGGTGTAGGAATCTTATTTAGTCTCCAACGCTTGCAGGGTGTTAACTCCATACATGTTACTGAAATGGATTCTAAATTTCTAAGATAACATTTATAACATTAGCAATTTTTCCTAAGGGTATGCTGAGAAGAAAGATCTTTAAACACTACAGTAACCCAAGAACACATAACTTCAGGTAGGAAATGGTAATCAAAACCATTAAGTTTTATCACTACAACTGAATATCTTCATCTTGCCTTATTTCTTGTTCTGTTTAGGAAGTTGCTTTACAAATCAGGTTCAGCTCTGGAAACAGCAACAACACAAAAAGATTCCCACTGAAATGGAAAATAAGTTGTACTATTGTGTGGTTTGTTTGCTTATTTTCTCTCTCTCTCGTTTTTTTTTTTTTTTCCCACTGGTATTCTCTCTGACAGACTGACGCTGTTCTGAAAAAGCATCTGAAGGTCATGTGCTTTAGCTATGCAGCAGGCTCATCTATTCAGCAAAATAGCTAAAACAGATGTTTAAAACCTGCATAATATATGCAGGTCAAGGCTAGACAGGATAGGAAAGGAGAGTTTTAACCAACAAGATTGTTATTAATGAGATCATTATGCAGATCTTTCCCTCAGCAGAACTTTGCTCTTGATTCTTGAAATTCTGCGCTACACTTGCATGCAGGTTTTTTTACACATGTGTCTTCTGAAGATGAGAAAATGGTTTTGATGCATGTTGGCCTAAATTTTTACCAATTTTATGTCTGATTCTCCTTGGTCATGTGTGTAAATCTATTTATATATCTTTATCCTTCAGACTTAAACATAATGTAGCATTATTTATTTCCATTTTTTGTTTTCATTTTTGATCAAAACAAAATAATTTTTCTTCTATTTTAATTTCAGTTAGGCTCAGTGTAAACTCTCTACAATACATCCCGTAAGCCTAAGCTTGACTATGTAACAGGAACAACCTAGTAACTGATCTACTACCTAATAATTTTACCAAAGTTAATGTAGAAAATTATTCTCTTTCTTTTACATAAAAAAATATCCTTTCTGTACCATTCTATCTGAGAGCTAAAAGTCTGAAAGGGACAAAATTTCCTTCTGAAGGTCTTCAGTAGACTCTCTATGTCGAGTACACGACAAGATAATAATTTACTGCAGGAGTAAAGATTTAGTAAGTGAAACAGGCTAGATCCCAGCTCCCTGTGGCTGCCTGAAATGCCTCTTCAGCCAGCAGGTGATCTTGCAGCGGCAGCAGTTTCTTACTCTGCTGGTTACACTGAGCAGTTCCAGTTAAGGAGGAGGATTATCCCCTGCATGGGGGTTGGCAAAGACTCTAATGTCAGAATCGTCAGGCTGGTCACACACACAGAAAAATAAATTGTGATGACAAAAAGCACTGGCCTGATTTCACTTCAGATAAGACGAAGTAAATGGCTACCTAGGATGAACAGCAAAAATAGCTCTGATGATGGGATGCTGTCATGGAAGACAGTTGGCATGCCTTTTAAATGTATGCCTGTGTATGTCCCTTGACATGAGAATGCTGTGGTTTGTGCTTAGAAGTATGTAAGAACTGCTCATTGTACAAACACTGCAGCAGAAAAAGGAGGACTCCTGGCCATTGTGCCCAGTCTCCATTTACTTCTTTAACCACAGTTAAGCATACAGTAGCCATTTGTCCTGATTTTAGATGCTCAGTTAAGATACCAGCCCATTCTTAGGTATTTACCTAATCAATTATAAGGAA